>JBBYHL010430892.1:0-16543 GCA_038381835.1 Adansonia madagascariensis
ATCTAAATAATTATGGAAACTGAAGAACCAAGGACCAAGCAAGACATAGCTAGTCATAGGCCTAACTCTCTAAGTTTTTCCCTAGTGGAGTCGCCAAACTATCGATGTTCCATGTGCCCAACCTTTATGAACTTTAGATGATCTAAAAGGACAAAGCGTGCTCGACTTAAAAATATAATGATGTTTGACATGAAAGAGCAAAATACCATCGGACGAATCACTCATCCGACTAGTCTTGGATGGCTACCACAAAGTGGCCATAAACTTGGAGTCGCCATCGATCATTTTAAGTTAGACATGATAAGATGCCTATTAAAAATAATACTAGAGATTCATTGTTTTGGGTTTGGGAGTCGGTTACATGTGGGGAAGGATTAGCACCCCTACAATGCCCGAAAATAGATGCATGAACATACTTAGGATGAACATGCTAAAAAAAAGCATTTTTATTTCAGGGAACCTATTAAGCTACTAGGAAATGTATGGGCATACTTATGACATGTTAAGATGCATGCTTTACATGAGATGCATATGTGAATATGGAAGGAACATGGCAAGGTCACTTGGATAGAGGTTGTTATGGTAATGAAAATGTAAGGGGACAGCATGTAGACACCAAGAAAAACATCAAGATCCTAAACTACCACAACCAAAGCCACAAAAGTGCATAGGAGTCCTAAGGTGGCCATAAAAGCATAAAAAGGGTTTACGAAGATGATGTTAATGACAAAACATAAAATATAAAGATTAAGGTATAGAGGATATACCAAAAAGCTTGAACTTCCCTTTTTTTTAGAGCAGTGGCTGTAGGCTTAATTTTTTTCCTTCTCCTTACAATTATTTAACAAGAAAAGATAAAAAGAAGTAGCCTCTTAGTGGTATGGTTGATGGTGAGGCTTTTCAAGGATCAAAATGTGTGGAAAGTTGGATTTTTGAAAGTTTTCTAGTGGTGTTTTGGGATAGCTACAGGAATAGAGTATGGAGGTCAATGAAATAGGGTTTTTGGAAGTGTTTTTGAGGCTGAGAATGGCTGAAGGGTTTTAGGAATGGCTCTGGGATTTTTTTTGGTGGGAAGCTTTTTTTGATAGCTGGGAGAGTTTTTTTTTCTCTCTCTGAGGTAGCTGGTTTTTTTTTCTGAGGTAGCTCCCTCTGAGATCCCTTGTTCTCTTGGTTTAGCCCCTCCTTTTTAAAAGATAATGCAAAAGGTCTCATTAATTTTTCTTCTACAATAAGGCATATCTTTAGCTGCCATGTTCAGTTGACTTCCTTTTTATTGGTTCTGCCATGCTGATCAAGTGGGCAAAAAGGCTGTGAAAACTTGCAAGCAGGAGATATGCTTGCCACCCTCGTACACCCATATATTTTATGAAAGTGACCTTTGTCATTAATTGTTAGGATTCCAAAAATTTGTTAGAATCCGTTAATGAACCTATAGTTAAGGTTTGCAATGTTATATAATAGTTCTTTTGGTGCAAAAGCATGTTTAAATCGGATTTTGAATAGGTAATGCGAAAGCTAAAAATGGCTCCAAGTAGCCAAAATGGCCTGCATGTATTAATACATATCACTCTGTATCAATACTCAAGGTAAATTTTATGCATGAGTATCGATACAGGGATACTTGTATCGATACTAAGAACATAAATTATTTCCAGTCTCGAGACTTTGAGACCTGTATCGATACTCCATGGACTTGTATCGATACTCATGTTTATGTATTAGTACATTTCACCAAAAATCGTAATTTTATCTACTACCAAGACTTGTATCGATACAATCATGCTAGGTATCGATACCACACCTTAGGTATCAATACCAAACCCTCATGTATCGATACTATACATGAAAATTCAAAATTTTGGTAACATGAAAGCCTGACAGTGTTTAAGCACCCATATGACCCATACATACCTTAGGTTCCTCGAGTTGTCTTATCTTGGTCACAAAAAGAGAAAAACTGCCTCGTTTTGAATTTTTCTTTAAAGCAGTCCATAGGCATTTTAGACCATCCCAAAAAACTTTGTTGCCGGGCAATGATCCTCCCCTAGCTTTATTTCTATTTTTTTGATTTTGTCACCTTTTACCTTACTCTTAAGATACCAAAATTGGTCTGGACAAAATGAGGTGTCTACAACCATTTACCATTTACTCCTTTTTATCACTTGTACATAGGCGATGATGAGCGAACATCATTGCTGACACTTATAGCATGCACCTCAAAGCATATCATTTGCCTTAATAATATTATCAAGGCGTGCCACTATGCTGTCATATCGATGACTAAAGCTTATTTTTTTTAAGGGATGACATATGAATGTTGTCACTTAATACCCTATTCAAGGCTTGGCATTGCTTCCTAGCAAATAAAATCTACTTGGGTAAGTCATTATGCTATCGAACTAATGGCTTAATGACCGTTAACCACTAGATGATAATGAGCAAACATCATTGCCTAGATCGTTAGCAATGTCCTAAGAGGTGTCATGTAATCTCATTATAGATAAACCACCCAAATATGCCATCATGCTATCTAACAAATGGCTTGACATTGACTTATTATTGGATAGTGATTGTCGCAATGTACCCCAGGGTGGACCCTTGCAAATCTATAGGTGTATATGACTTAAAATATTTTTCTGACTAGGAAATGTCATCTTGACCAAAACTTTTCCTTCACAACATGATAAGAATAAGAAAGTACGGATTCTTAACTCATGATAGAGTGAGGGGGACCATAAAATGAATCACTCATCTTATTAGTCTTGGATGACCATCACAAAGTGGCCAACGCTTGGAGTCACCATGATCATTTAGGGCTAGGCGTGTCGGATGCCTATTGAAACCAATGTCTTGAGTTACGAAACTTGAAACATCGATCTCATGGTCTGCGTGGTACAAAGATTCACCATTTGAGTTTAGGAGTTGATTACGCACGATGAGGCATGAACCTCTTCTCAACGCCCAAAATCGGTACCTTACTAGTCATGTCTTATCTCAGTTTTGATTTTTTCAATTTGAACTCGTCACTATTTTGATATATATTTTAATGCATAAATTTTATAGAAATAAAAATCCAGATTTTGATGAAAAGATTTAATCTCATACACACCACGGATAGATGGGGAATATAGAAATTTAAATAAAAATGACCTTTGGATTTTATTTTGAAAAGGGAATATTCCATTTTGGGCACTAGAGAGATACCCACATGGAACAACACCTTTAATTTTACTTGAAATTATTTGAAAATATGAATGTGAATAATCATCACAAAGAAATCACGTTAGTAAGGTAACGAATGAAGTAACATAACATGAATCATTCAACGTAATGATAAAAGGAAGGGAGGGACTATTGGAATTTATCTCGCAATTGGCATTGATTATTTGGGAATAACCGTATCGACAATTTTTTATATGGATCTGGGTTCCTTGATTGAATGAGGTTTTTTTAAAATAAAAATGAGCTTGACTCTTGACACATTAATGGAAATCTGGAAAGAAGAAAAATTTAATTGTAGTTGAAAGACAGGGTTGGAGTATCCCCTCAAAAAGATGGGGTTGGAGTATTCCCAAGGATAACAAATAATTTTGACAAAGAAAGATATTTAAATATTAACAATTTTGAAAAAGTGAGGTTAGAGTATCCCCTTGAAAGGTCGGGGTTAGAGTATCCTGAAAGTGACATGTCTGACAATCTTTAAAGAAGTCGAGTTGGAAAACTTAAGTTGACAAAACTTTGTGATTTAGAAAATGAATGAGCATTTTGGCGCTTTTTGATAAAAGAAATTATTATGAATGAGGATGGTTAAGATGTAAAAAAAAATTTGTGCCTTGATACGAGCCTATAGGAGGTCAAAGCATGTTTTTGAGGCTAATCAGGGTGATATGGTGACATTCGAATGTCTCAAGATGAAGCTCAGGAAAACAACTCAATTTTGACTATAACCGAAAATAAGGGGACAGCATCACACTATCCCACATTTTGAATTTATTCTAAACTGGTTTGAAGGTTTTGGAAGGTGAACAAGATACTGTTAGAATGGCAACTCGATGAGGGTTAATCTAAAAGTATTCCTAATATCCCAAAAAATCATTTTTCAGGGGGAATAAATTTTCAAGTTTGGATTAATTACGCTGCTGGCAGAGCATACGAGGGACAGGATGTGTTAGAATTTAAAAAATCACCTCAGACTCGTTCGGTATCAAAAAATTGCAAATAATACCTTTCTAAAAATGGAATTTCATGAATTTTTTAGGAAAAATGTTTGAAGGATTTGGAAAAATCACTTAGTAAGTCTGAACGGCCCGATCAAAATACATGTTGCTGATTTCAGGGGTTTTGGATAGTTTAGATTTGAAAAATCATAACTCTCTCATCCAGAATGATCTAGGGGTGAATAAGACATCGTTTTAAAGATAATTTGACACACTTTGAGACAAAAATATCAAAACATTCATGAAAAATCGTTTGTGATTTTAAACTGATTTTTCAATTTGCAACAGTTGTGTTACCAGTAGAGGACAAAGTAAAGCATAGATTTTTTTTTTATTTTTCTTTGTGTTTTTGAGTCCAAACTCGGGTCCGTAACATTCAAACGTCTATGACTAAAGGGAAAGAGTGGCATAAGCATCACGAACTCATTTGCACAGCCCCAGAGTAATTTGGGATGATGAAACAACCTATTGATCATACCACTAAAGATTTTAACTCAAAAACAAGGCACAAACATTTTGGGAACAAGTGCAAGGCCATTTTCGTCAAAAAATTAGAAGTTTTGAGCTCGTTTAATCAGGATTCCAGATTTGGAAAACTTAATTTCCCCTAAGATTTTTTTGCTAACTTTAAGGAAAATACTAAGTTGATGTTAATCCTCATTGGTTAAGATTAACATGCTTGGCTTAGAGAGGTTTTGAAAATCAATTTTTGACAGCCATCAAACATGCACTTAGATAAGGAGAAGACAATGAACATACAAGGGGATGGCTCATAACATGAATGGGGATGCTAACTTTACCAATGGTCTTAATAAAGAAGGTGTTATGCACACATCTCATGAAGTAAAGCATGCCAAAAATGACAATGATTCATGACAAAATGCAAGTTAACGTATAAACATGCTTGAAACATGCTAGGCCACGGATTTGTGTATGGATTGAGTGTAACATGATGCATGAATATGGCATAAAATGCATGAACAAGAGCTATAAAAAATAATGAGGATGAAATAAGACACTTTGCACATTAAAAGGGGCATCAAGACATCCAAATTGTAAGCTACCACAACCAAAAGCCATAATAACACATGAGAATCCTAAAAGGATGATGGAAGCATGAAAGGCTCACTAAATGAAAAAGATGCTGAAAATAGAAAATGAAAGTGATTAAGTAGGAAGTTATACCAACATAGCTTCAATTTTTGGTTAAGTGGTTGGAACAGCAGAGATGGCTTGAATTCCCCTCTTTTCCTTGTTGTTAATTAGCAAGAAATGAGAGAAAAACAAAGGTTTCGGTTCTGGTATGGGTAAGGATGATTTTTCAGAGTGTATAGTGGCTGCGAGTAAGTGTTTGGGGCTATTTTTGGATGCTAAGTGAAAGACTACGAGATTCTATTTTTTTTATGTGTGAATAAGTTGGGAGAGCTGAAACAAGCTGGAAAAAAACTTTTTTTTTGCTAAGATATTAATGGCTTATTTATACTAGACTTTAAAGTTAAATTGAAGGTGTTTTTTGTCATTTCTTAAGGGGACAAAGTTGTGATAGCTGATGGCTATAGGGTGGCAATATGAAGCAATTTACTGCCAATATGATGGACATAGGATGGATGGTTTGATTGCTGAAATCAGATACCAGCAAGTAGGGTGGCTGATGGTGATCTTTGTCAACAAATAAGGGAAGAGTACGGTGATCATATGACATTGACCCTTTATGATCTAATTTAGACTTGAAAAAATTGTTTTGATTAATTCACAAGTTCAAATTCATAATCTGATATGGGTTTTGATCTTTTCTAATGCAAAAACAAGTTAAAATCAAGCTTTGGATCAATGGTGGACAAGTTAAAAATGCCTCGATCATGGAAAATGGCCTGCATGTATCGATACATTAAAGAATGTATCGATACATTTGGTCCAAAAAACCCAAAATGTATCGATACAATGAACATTGTCTCGATACAATAATCATTGTATCGATACTATGAAACATTGTATCGATACAATGTTTGTTGATGTGTATTGATACATATACTTTATAGAATGCAAGTTTTGGTTCTGGCATGGCCTAGCATCGATACATGAGTTCATGTATCGATACGCAAACTTATGTATCGATACATTTACACATTGTATCAATACCAATATGAACATTCCAAATTTTTAGATTGTTGGAGCATTGTATTGATACATGAAAACCATGTATCGATACATTTAGGCAAAATTATAAATTTTCCCCTATCTTTTATCCCTAAACACCTAGAGCTACGTCCTTTGATGCCATATCCTTGCATTTCTTTAATATGATCCATAGGCATTCTTGACCTCCTCAAAATTACTTTTTTGCTGGGCGATGATCTTCCCCCAGCTTGATAAAAATTAGCCCTGACAAAATAAGGTGTCTACAGTGATGAATGAGTCGTCACTATTCCAAGCATTTATTTTCATCCCAATGACACACTGTGGGGGTAATTTCAACCTAAACATGTCGTTATGCTATTCGCACTAGCTAACGTTTTAGTGGATAAATGACATTACCTATGGTTATTTATTTTTGTCCTATAGGCCTTATGGTGCCTTAATGTTTTTCTCAGGACAAAATTCCAATGAATTTTACTTATCTTTTCCTATTTTATTCATTGTCAAAATCTATAGTCATATACCCTTAGTAAAAGATAGAAAGACTATGCGGTAGAATAGCAAATTAAAAAGGGGAAAAGCCTTTTAAGAAAAATTGTTAGAAGAATAGTAAAGTCATGAGGAAAAAAAAGAGACAAAAACAAAAGGGATTTCAAGGCATCATTCCATCTTAGTCCTTCATGACATTTTGCATAACATTCATACCATTTTAGGCCTCATATATAGATAAGCATCCCTGACATGTCTTATTTTCCATTCATCATTCATCATTCATTATTCCTCAATATGTCCATACATAGATCATTACAAAATGCTGAACCCATCTGCTATTTGCGTTGAAAGGGTCATAAAATGGGGGATCAACAAGAAGTGACGGTTAATACTTTAGAAAACATCCTAAAGAAACTAGGCATGAAGTTCAAGAATTGAAAAGATAGCTGGCAAAAGTAGTGGAGTAGTATTGATTTTCTTAAGGCTAAAAGGTATCCCTACAAAAAAGCAAGGTCATTTGTAATGGACCAAATGGGCTAGATCACAACAAATCCCTTAGAAGCACTTGTTAGTTCCTTAGAAAGAATTATTGGAAAGGCCAAACAAGATATTCAGGGAAAGAAGAGACAACTTTTAAAACTAGCAGGGATAATCTCAAACCTTAAACAAATAGATTACTCTCATGCATCACCATCATCCTCACTCACGTCAAGAACAAAAATGTAAATGGCTGAACCTGAGATGATCTAAGCAAAACCTTTCGATCCCATACTACGTTTGATGTTTGAAATCCATTATCCCACTCTACACCATTATAGGTCAGTCTAATCTTTAACCTGGGTCAACCTCCCATTACCTCCTAACCATCCCTTGACCTTGATATCAAATCTATGAACAGAAAAAAGAAAGTGGATACGGTCAACAATGATAGCTAGTCATAAGTCAACTTAAGTTGAACTCTATGCCCAATCCCTACCACCTTAACGCAACTTTCCTAAGCCTAAATCCACACTTATACACCTTTGCTATACACCAAGCATGCTCCACCAGATCTAACCTTTGGCTTACCTTTCCTTACAATATCACCAAAATCACTTAACCCTATTACATCATAAATACTCAAGAAATCATATAAACAACTCAAAAATGCCTAGATCTGACTCGATCTTGAGATCATACAGAGAATTGCACTAGAATCATCAATTGGCTATATCTTCTTATGTTGAATTAAGAAAACCCTTATATCCCAAAAGGTCAAAAGTTAATAGGATGCCAACTGTGCAAGCCTCACATCATGGTATCACTTAACACCTTGTCCACTAATCTTTCCAACATAAATCATGGTATCACTAATGAAAGCCTCTATATCTAATCAGCATATCAATAAAAAAAACTAAGAAAATAGCATCAAGGTGTTTTAACATTCTCATAGTCAATTACAGGGAAATTTTTCATGTATCACAATAAAGCCACTTTGTCGCATATACACTTATTGAACCTCAACACACATCATACCCAAAATGTATGATCCCAAAGTCAGATGCTAGTATCATAGTGCAGGTCATAGGTATTCCATCGAAAATTATGTATCCTTCGACAACAAACTGCAATCCCCTATTGGTGGTAGATGGTTTGATCTGAAGATCTTGGTCAGTAGAGAACTTTACAAGGATTGAAGCTTTGGATGGTGATATAGAAGGATATTTTATCTATAGGCTTTATGATATCAAAATAGGGAAATTTTCACCAAGACAATATTCATCCACTCTTGGAATTTGGTAAACCTAGTTTTATGTGTTGTGAACATTAATGAAATTTTAAGGACTATGTGTGAATTTATAAGGATGTTGTAGACAGAGCCAAAATTTGAATTCTTGTCATTTTTATATTGGTTTCCCCATGTTTACACCCTATTAATCACCCATAGCATCATTGACTCATTCATTATCCATTTACTCATCATTTCACTCATACATGTACATGATTAATTTCTAAACAATTTTCAAAGCCCATTTTCCTATAAAACTAACTTGCCCTTTTTCACCCCTTTTAGGTAAGATGATGGGAGGAATCAAGCCATCTGATCAAACAGGCATTTAACTCTGTGATTAGGTCATAATCTAGGGGCAAACATTTGTAGCTCATTTGCTATCCCAAACTTAAAACAATCAAAGCAAAATCCAATGAGGAAGATATGGGATTCAGAAGTATAGTAGAAATATGACCAACTTGAATAAAGAATCTAAGGCATAGAAGGTGAGAGAGGATTCAAAAAGGTCAAGAAATCTTGTTGGTCCTAAATATAATTATCCCACCAAAGTTTAAAATCCTAGGATTTGAGAAATATGATGGACTTGGATGCTCGAAAATGTATTTGACCTCTTACTGTCGCAAAATAGCTGAATATGCAAGGGACGAGAAGTCACTTATCTTATCTTTTTAGAAAGTTGGACTAGGGTAGCATCTAGATGGTTTTCCCAACTAAAAAAAGCTAAATATCTACCTGGAGAGATTTGGCTTGAACATTTCTAGAATAGTATAGCCACTTACTAAAGATAGTTCCCAATGGGTGGACTCCTCAGAACATGAAAATGGAAACACATGAAAGCTACAAAAACTACACTTATAGGTGAAAAGTTGTAGCTTCACAACCCCAATTGCCTCTTACTAATAGGGAGATGACTACTTACTTCGTGGACACTCTCCCAACCCTTTATTATGACAAGTTAGTTGGTAATGCCTTGATAGAGTTCAAAGACATATTATTCATCATGGGTAGGATTAAACAGGGGATAAAATAGTAATCAAAGATACCACTGGTGAAATACCTATTAAAAGGAGAAATGATGGTCCTGATGAATATGCCCTTGATGGCAAAGATAAAAAACAAGTTATTACAATGCAAGAAGAATCGTTTGGACTTTGTCTTCATCTTCAGCTTATATTTGACCATCAATCGAATGGGTTCATTCATATGTTCCAACACCTTTTATGCAAGCTCATTTGCACCACGTTTCAAAAATTTGAGCTAACTCAGAGACCAGCTCAAACTATTCTCAAAAGCGTAAGAGAAAGAGGGCAAGGGTGTATCATGCCTAACCTATCCCCTACAGAGAGCTCCTTTATTCACTGGTCTAGAGCCAAATGATTACTACATCCCTACAAGGCCCAAAAAGCCTTCATATTCAGAATGGTATAACTCTAGTCTCACATGTATGTGTCATCATAATGTTCAAGCCATCATTGATGCAAATTTAACCAAATTCAAGGAACTAATGGATGCCTATTAGGGGCATTAAAATAAGGGCTATTATTCTCCAAGTAGCATGCCAATCAAGGGTAATTTTTATCTTAGTAAATTCTGTACACATTTTCATTTGTGTAAAAATATGAACTTTGATTTGAAGTGAATAAACCTTTAATTTGCATGTATTATGCATCACGCCCCTCATTTTAAGTTTTTAATTTCTTTAACAAGAAAACCCTATGCGTCTAATGTCTAGTATTCAAGCTAACAATAAGTTTTTCAAAAACAAAGATTGTTTCAATAAATTGGTGATCACCTTTAGGGCTAATTTACTTAGCAAAGCATTTTACTCTCAACTTATGCATTTTTACCTTAAGTCATTTTGAAATGAAAAATCCTTAACTTGAAAGTCAAACAATCAAAGTACACTCCCAAAGGTTTTGGATGGGTAGTTTGATACATGTTAAAATTGTGTAAGGGCCTTAAGACCTCCCAAACCTTTTTAAATAATCTCACATGGCAAACTCCATGGCCTTCTTCATAACCTGTGGCCTATAAGGAATATGAATTGAAATATCCCTTTCTATCTTCGAAATCAATTTTTTTACACCTTCTAACAAATGGGAAACCAATGTGACACTCATAATAATTTGAAGTCCCTTTTGAATGAACAACCAAAAACAAAGTTCTTTTATGGTTGGGGCTGATCAGTGATCTTAAAGAACATTCCCATGACTTTGGAAAGAAAATGAGGATCAAGGCATGCAATTGGAAAAAAAAAAGGAAAATGAAAATTAAATGTGACATTATTATGTGATTAAGATGTTTAAGATGTTTCTAAAACATCTTTGCTAGAAGAATGACTCTTCAGCTCGTATAGTCCTGTTTGAAATAAAAAATAGCCATCTTTCATTATCCTTTCCCAACTAATGAAATCAATCCCCTTGTTACCCCTTTTGAGCCTACTGAAATTATTCTTTTGTAACCCTGATCAATGATCACCCTCCACATCAAGAGGTAAGGAGAAAACATCTTAAGAACATAGGGGTTAGAAATTATTTTCCACAATCGTGAAAATGCTTGACATCAATGGATAAATATGGAACGCGCTCAGTTTCCAAAATCTAAAATTCTTTTCATGAAATAAAACTTAAAAGAAGCAAAAAGAAAAAGTACAAAAGGAAAATGAAAATGTGCAAAGAAAAATAAAAATAAAGCAAAAGCCAAACCAAAAAAAAAAGTTAAGAAACGAGGACATCCTGAAAGTAGAAGGGATAAAATCTCTTAGAAAAAAGAGTAATATTTGATCCAATCACCCTTAAACATTGAATTTGGGCCTATACACCCTTTTTTCTTAAACTTTAAACCATTTCCTACATTACATGCCTTAAAAGGTCCATTTTGATTAAGAGTGGCTGTTTTGGACTAATAAACTTATTCTTCAAAAAATTACTTTTTTTTAGTTTCTTAAAGAGCATGATAACGCAAAAGTGAGAATTTTGAGTTCATCACTAACATTGCCCAAAATAGCCACAAAGCAAAAATTTGCCTTGTTAGCTAAGAGACATTGGAAACTTCCCAAACCTCAAGACTCTATACCATTTGGGAATCAGGATAAGAGATTAAGCTTCATGACTTCCACCATAATACTCCCTAAGATCAATGCCTATCAATCAGGACCAGTACTTACTACAAAAGCCTTTTAAATTAATCTTTTAAAAATTAACAGTCACTAACAAAGATTAGCACGTATCAATCTATATCACTTAGAGATTATGATAGTGTCATAGTAAGGCTATTCACCTTTCAAGGAATTCTAGTTAAAAAGCTCTAGTTTCTTTTTTGATCAAGTTATGAATATTCTAACCTTAGACCATTTAATATTGATTCCTGTGCCCGTCGCATCAACCATCCCTAGCCCTAACCCTTCTAGTTTAATCCTAAAAAGTCTTTAACTTGTTGTGCTGACATGACCATTTTTGCATATCAGCCCTATAAAATGATTTCAAATAAGGTTAACCTCCAGCTTTATCCAAGAATGTCCTTAAGGGTAATCACCTATTGTCGAAAGCTTTAACAATATATGTTTTAAGGATATGAGCTTGATAATTCATTACCTTTAATACTAAGAAATAGTGGTCTAGGGTAGGATTCTTCTAATTCTTCCACTACTAGGATGACACAATTCTTAGCACATAGGATATTATATACTTTAAATAAAAATGAGAACTCTTACAGCATGGAAGCATGAGAGTTTAACCTTAGTCTAATAAACACTAAGTTTCCATTTCATGTCCTCTTTGGAAAACTCATGATGTCCCAAAGATTTTAAAATTGAAAAGAGTAAAGATCCTACTAGAGTAAGGAAATACTGAAAGCCTAAGATCTTTATAAAAGATTTTACATGTACTCTTACTAGCAAAACCACTCTTCAAAGGTAACATATCAGTGAACCATTCTTTGGTAGGATGTCAAGATGCTAAAAAATAAAAGATTGATATAGACTTTGGTAGGGTTTAAAATTTTTGAACAAAGGCAAACGACCTTAAAAAGAATCCATTCCAACACATGAGATGAAAGAGAGATGATTGACCCTCATAACCTTGTTATGACATAAATAGTTCATTTACCACATCCGTATGAAATGATAATGAATGCATGTATTTGCATGTGCATTATCTCAAAAGCATATGTATCATGCTAACATCTATATCATTTAAACACACACAATGCATCATTCATGAGCTCCCTTCTGAGAAAACCTTATAAGATGCCTTTTTTATAAGAGTTGAATCAGTCAAGCCCAATGAAATTGGCCCATATTAATAGTCAAGCCCATTGTAGTTGGCCATATGGTAAGCCTAGTGAAGTTAGCCCATACCGAGAGTCAAGTTCAACGTAGCTTGCTATGTGGTAAGCCCAGTGAAGTTGGCCCATATTAAGAGTCAAGCCTAATGTAACCAGCCATGTGGTAAGCCCAAAGAAGTTGGCCCATACCGTGATGCAAGCCTATTGTAGTTGACCATATGGTAAGCTTGGTAAGCCTAATAAAATTGCCTATTTCAAGAGTCAAACCCAATGTAGCTAGCCAAATGGTAAACCTAATAAAATTGACCCATATAAAGAGTTAAAACCCAACATAGCTGTTTCTTTTCGAGTGAAATTAGCCAATCCTGAGTCTATCTACAAAGAGCTAGAGGCTTAACAACTTTAGTCAATAAAGAGCTAAATGCTTACCAACCTTGGTCCACAAAGAGCTAGACATCTACGAACCTCAATCCACAAAGAACTGAATGCCTACCAACTTTAGTTCATAAGAAGCTAGATGTATTTCGAGTCTAAGCTGAGATCAACTGGCACCTATCTAAGGAGGTCAAAACTTAGAACACACAAAGCCTAGTAGGGAATTCAACCCTTACAAAACACATTTACTTTGTTCTATACTAATTAAAATTGCCACTAATATTATTGTGACCATCATAGTTAAATATTAATTAGATTTCATTTTTGCAAGAATTCAAGAAGCATCATTCCACCCTAAATAAAATAGTGTCTACTTATCTTTGCCTTATCCCAGATGCTCAACAATGACAAAAAAAGGGCAACTAAGACAACTCATTTTGTTCGAGTCAACATCTAAACCATCAAAGGTCATCATTCGAGGCACCATCAAAGTCATTTAGATGATCATGGATCAATCCTCATCATTCCCGACTAAAATGAGGTGTTTGGAAAGTTAAAGGTATGAAGAATCCACATTTTCGAACCTTTACTGTTTAGAAACCTTGGAATCAATTATTTGTATTTTGTTTGGGCCATTTTGGCTAATTAAATGGTTTTTTATTTTTTAAAATATTTTCCTAAAAAGTTCATGAAATTTTCTTTTGAAAAATGAATTGTTTACTATTTAACTATTCTAAATGACTCTGGAGTGAATTTTTAAAATTTGCTACATACTTCCTCTGCACGTGCTATCAATGTTGAATTATATCCAAATTCAAAAACTAATTCCACGTAGAAAATGATTTTCTAGGATTTTTTAAATATTTCTATATTAATCCTTGTTGAGTTAACTTTCAAACAGTATCTCGTTTGCCACTAGAAACCTTTAAATCAGTATAGAATAAATTTGGGAAGGCAGACTTTGTAATGCTATCTTTTGTTTTCAACACTAATCAAAATCAATGAATTTTCCTGAATCACCTTTTTGAGGCATTTGAATGCCTTAAAATGAGTTCGATTAACTCCCGATAGAGCCATGTGCCATAACATGGCTCCCACTAGGGTCGAATCAAGGCCCAAACACTTTTCAAAATTAATTGAAATTTTTACCCAAAAAAATTAAATTATAGGTTTTAATTTAAATTTACATTTTTACTAAAAAATTTCCAAAAACATTCCAATTTCTAAAAATTACTCAAAAATTCCTTTATAGGGATACTCTAACTCCGTTTTTCGATGAGATACTCCAACTTCGCTTTTCAAGGTGATACTTATTTTGAAAAACTTCATTAAAAAATCTAAATTTTTCTCTCTCCTAGGTCATCTCAGGGCTTTTCACCCAAAACTTCCATTTTCATGCCTTTTGTGACCAATGAGTCCAAACGTAATTGAAAATTGTAATTTTGGTTATTTATCAATGTCCGAAGACAACTACAAGATATATCCTGACTGTCAATCCTTTTTTGCTTTGTGCGTTTATTTTTACATGCTATTAATTGCATTTTTCTTCCCATTACTAACATGTTTCTTTTTTTAGTGCTAATTTAGCATCCATATTATGAAAATTGAATTTCATAACATCTGAGGCAATGTTCTATGTTAGTATCCCTCCAAAGCTCAACATAGATATCCTTTTTAAGTTAATCCAAAAATTATTTTAACAAAATCAATATTGTCTCTTCTTCTTAGGCTGCATAGAGAGACACAAATCTGTTATTACAAATTAGATTTAATATTTCTAAAATTGCATCATAAAAAAAGGACTGCATATGAATAATGACTATAAAACCAAAAAACTAAAAAAAAAAACTAAGATAATTCATGTGCAAATGGTATCGATTTGAGGTGCTAATATTTCCCCATGCATAAGTGACTCCCGAACCCTTTTAAATGAACTCTGGTATGCACAGACCATAAAATTAGTATTGTAAGTTTCATAACTTGAAAATATTAATTTTAATAGGTGTCTAATCATGCCAGCCCAAAATAATCGTGGTGGCCATCCAAAACCAATTGGACGAGTAATTTATATGACAGTCTCCTGATAACTCTATAAAATAGTTATTTAATCTCATTACGTGTATTAAATTAACTAAGTCTTAGATATTTTATTTATATTTTATTTATTTAGTATTATTTTATTTAGTTTTTATTTATTTTTAGTAGTTTTTTATTTAGTATCATTTACTTTCCCTATATTTCAATTACTCATTTAAATTCTTTCCATACTTTTGTAGGTTAAAAACTGAAGTGCTGCAACATGGCCTGGATACGAATCCTGACTACCCTGATTTAAAATGATGAGTATACCTCTCATTTATATAGATATCTACATATCATTATTCTTTTTATTTCTAGGGGCTCATATTATTATTAATATTATTTTTTTATTTTTTGTGTCTGGGAATAGAGTTTTCAAGATGAATCGCTCATTGACTTAACCTTAAATAGTTGTTACGAAACAACCATTTATTTGGAGTCACCACCAATCTGTTTTGACTATGTGAGATTTGTCACCTATCAAAATTCAAATTTTGAGGGTTACGAAGCCTTTATAGACAAATTTTGAGATCTATGAGAACACCAGAAATCATATAAAATGGTTCAGGATTTGGTTACAATCACAAATAAGGATTGACCTTCTTATAACATCTAAAAATAGATACCTTACTGAACATGTGTTAACATAAATTTTGATTTTTATTCAATTTCAATGTTTAATATTTAATTATAACTCCATATATAATATTTTATCAAAAAAATTTATTATTCCAAAGAAAGTCGGGTTTTTAGTATTTTTAAAAATCAAAATATCTTCAGTGCTCTTTCGAAAAACCAAAAATACATGAAAGTTTTTATCATTCTTTTTTGTATCCCGCTGGAAACCTAGTGGAATACAAAAGTTTTTAAAAATCAAAATATTTTTGTATCCCGTCAAAAAACTGGTGGAATACAAAAGGCTTTATTTTTATGAAAGTTGAAAAATCTCAGCTTTCTATTTGAAAAGTATATCTTATTATTAAAATAATCCATAAAACCCCTCTCATATACTATTTAACTCAAAGGCATTGCCTTAATTTTTAAATTATCCAATTTTATTAAAAATATTAATAAAATTTCTTAAGACTCGAAAATGGTCTAACATTGTGAACCTGTCCCTAATGTGTACTTTCAACATGAAAGTACCCCATTATTCACATATGACTTGGTTCTAACGCAATGCCCTTAG
>JBBYHL010430912.1:0-19648 GCA_038381835.1 Adansonia madagascariensis
GAATGAATGTATATGATCTACAATCAACATAACAATATTTACAAATAAAAAATGAATTTACATGATATTTTAACCAAAACAAAAAATTCACAAATAGAAACTCACATGAAAATAAGAAAATGAAATAAATAATCAAAGAAAAAGTGAAACATGTAACATATGAATGGCATGACATGTTTGTATATAATTTCATGAACCAATGCATATCATAAACTGCTCATGTATCAACAAAAAAGGATTTTGATGCATGAATGTATCATAGAAATGACCATGGCATCAACCATATGGAACAATCATGAAACAAGCAAAAATTAAATGCATATCTAAAATCAATAAAAATGAATTTTGAGTTTAAAAAATTGACTTTTATGGAAACTAAAACATTAGTAACAAAATAATTAAGACTTCGATCATAGCCAACTACTTGGCCTTTAAAATTGGTTTGAAAACCATAAGCTCAAGTATTCACCTAAGAATGCTTAGGATCATCAAGCTCACTTTAGATGTAAATAAATGAATGAAATAAAGAAAAGAATCAACAAAATGGAAATTTGGTTAATGAAAATACATTGTAAAGCTTTGAAAACTTTTTTAACTTAAAGAAAAACCTTTGAAAAAAATTAGAAAGTTATCCAAAATCAAAAGTGCTTTTTTTTTTTTGTTGGGAGAAAAAGGATGAAAAAGAATCCCCCATTCTACTTGCAAGTGGCATGAATATATGGCTAAAATGGCTATGTTTTTCCTTTTCCTTTCTCTCTTTCTTTCTCTCTCTCCCTTTTTTTAATTTTATTTTTGGTAGAAAACTACGACACGTGTTCTAATCCTTTGAGCTACAGGCCCCACCTTATTTCCACTAGATTTGTTCCCAGGAATATCCTATTTGTCATAAACCCTATGCTTTTTTGTCATATTACTCCATGCCTTTGTCATCTTTTTCTTGCAAGCTACCACATAAAGCCATGACCTAGCATGATGACAATGTAGTAATTTCTGGCCTAACTTGATGATTGGAAACAAATTCAATTCCAACCGATTGATTTTTATGTAACCAAACTAGCCAATTTTAAAATAAATTATGTAAAAATAAAATAAAATAAAATAAAATTATAAATTTACATGTATACAAAAATCTTGGAAGTAGAAAACAAATAACATCAAGGTGCAAGAAAATCCTAATTGAAAATTCTTGAAAAAAATGAATTGGAAGGATTAGATTGTAAAAAATTGAAATTCATGTACTTCAGAAGTAAAATTCCATATAATAAATCCAATTAAGCATTTAATCAAGTAGGAAATCCAAATAAAAAATCCATGGAGAATTTTAAATGAAAATAAGTGATTTGTAAATAAAGTTAATTATCAAAAAAGGTTTTCTTGGTAAATTAAAAAAACAGGCTTCATGTGTTGGTTGAAAAATCAAAATGGGCTTCTTGAGCTTATTTGAGAATTTAAAATGTGCTTGGTGAGCTTGTTCGAAAATTAGATTAGGCTTGGTGTGCTTGTTGGAAGCTTCATGTCTTTTAAGGCCCATTAGCTAAATTTTAAAGTTTTGAGCCCATGTAATGGAAAAAGTTTCCTTTGTCTGTTAAAAAACAAATAAAACAAAAAAAGTAAATAAATTAAAAATATTTAATAAGTGAAAATTCAAGTAAAAATTTTCATGAAAAAATTCCAAGTGAAGAAAATTAATAAAAGACCTTTTATGAAAACTTGGAAGGAATATGCTGAAGAATATGAAAATTCTAAAATATGGAGGCCCAAAAAAGAAATCTAATGCATTAAATGGAAAATTTTATATTATGCGAAAACAATTAATGAGAAAATCCTTGAATAAAAAAGAAATGAAATTTCATGCTTGGATGTCTTTTTTCCCTATTTATTTTTGTTTGCAAAGGATTCCACGTAATAGGCATTTCCATGTTTCAATCATAATAAAACATTTGAAAAATGTCCTAAGTGTTGAACTCTAAAAAAAATTTTTTGTAAATGAACTGAGAAATTTTTATGTGTGAAAAAAGCGGTTAAAAATTCTAAACTCATAAAAAGTTTGCAAGAAAGATCCTTATGAAAAAAAAATCTATATCCAAAAAATTGAAAAGTTCATAAAATGAATTAGAGTTTCAAAAAGCTAAATTTGTATTAATTTATTGAACGTATTCGAAAAAGGTCAAAAATTCTAAACTTGAAAAAATTTTGTAAAGACGTTTTATCAAGTAGGAATAAGAAGTAAATTCACATTTAGAAGAATGAGAAGAATTTAGCTCATTGTTCAAAATTTTTTGGTAAAAATAAAAAATCAAAATCCAGGACAATCTTTACCAAAAAAATTTCACCAGCTAAAAATTCATGGTATCATGAAATTTTGAAATTAATTAATAAATTTAACAATTTGACACCTTTTGATATAATATGCCAATAAGACTTTTCTAAAAAATTTTAGATTTTTCAGGGCGAGTATCGACATAAATACTATATGGGTATTAGTAAAAATATATGACGGTCGACTGCCAAGATCTCACAGAAATATTTTGGAAAGTTTCTAAAAATTAAAAATTTAACCGTGATATCACCTATAAAAATAAATTTTAAAATTTATCAAGAAAATATTTAAAAACTAATTTTTCTCTTGAATATTCATCATTTTTATCTGAGTTTTATTCTTTTTTACCCTAAAAAATGAACTATTTTTTTAATGTGCATGCGAGGCCATTTAGGTATGACCAAAAGGTTTTGAAAATGCCCAGCTTGCCTAAAGGAAGTCGACCTTTACTAGGGCGTCCACTAGGTTCTCAGTTTTTGATATTTAGAACTATTAGAAGAAAGGGGCCCAGATGAAAAGAAATGTTTATAGCTGCCTTTCTTTGGCTATTGCTGAAAATCAAGAACATGACATAAACCAAATAGACGCAATTTCATTTAGGTTGTAAAGTCTTGAAAAATAAAATAAAAACATGTACATTAAAATAGAATAATTAAAAGGGGGATCTTAGGTTTAGGGTGAGACCTAGGTTAAAGGAGCTAACCTGGGCGTAACCTAAGTCTAAAGGGTTGACTAGGGCGAAACCATGATATTCAATAATAGGTAACCAAGGGCAGAACTTAAGTCGGATGTTTTGACAAAGGCAAAACCATAATAGTAACTAAGGGTGACCAAGGCAGAACTTAAGTTTGATGGGTTGACCAAGAGGAAACCATAATCTAGTGGTTTGACTAAGGTGAAACCATAGAGGTTAACTAAGGATGACCAGGGTGGAACCTAAGTTGGATGCATTGACCAAGGTAAAACCATAATGTCATATGACCAACATGAAACCATAATGGTCAAATAAGGGTGACTAGAGTGGAACTTAAGTTAGATGAGTTGACTAGGGTAAAACCATAATAGTCAATTGAGTTGACTAGGGTGAAAACATAACAGTCAACTAAGGGTGACCAGGGTAAAACCATTATAATAAACTAAGGGTGACCAAGCTAGAACATAAATCTAATGGGTTGACTAGAGCGAAACTATAATAGTCAACTAAGGGTGACCAAGGTAGACCTTATGTCTGATAGGTTAACTAGGGAGAAACCATAATAGTCAACTAAGAGTAACCAGGGTAGAATCTAAGCCTAATAGGTTTACTGGGGCAGAACCATAACAGTCAACTAAGGGTGACCAGGGCAAAACCTAAGTTTGATGGGTTGACTGAAACCATAGTAGTCAACTAAGGGTGACCAAGGTGAAACCTAAGTCTAAAGGGTTGACTAGGGCAAAACCATAAAAGTCAACTAGGATGACAAGGGTGTTACCTAAGTTGAAAAGGGTTGACTGAGAAGAAACCATACTACGTAATTTAGGTAGAGACAATGTTTGATACTTGATTAATTTGAAGGGATGTGAGACTTACATTTTGACTTTGAGGAAGTCAGCATACTGAATGGCTTTTTCTAATATCATGCTAAACTTTTAATTTGAAAATCATTGAATGTAATGCTTGTATAACGTATATTATGCATTTTCATGTTTATATTTTTTGATTGATGAGTTTTATCATTATTCATATTGGACCATCTCTAATCTAACCTATTTTGGAGTTAAAGTTATTTTGGAAAATGTAAAAGATATTTCTTTTTCATTTGGTGAAATATGCTAAGCCTCTATTTGGAGCTAAAGGCATTTTCAAAAAATGTAATGGACATTCCTTTTCTTTTATGTAAGGGAACCTATGCTTGTCTTTGGAGTTAAAGGCATTTTTAGAAAATGTTATGGATGGTTTTTTTTTCTCTTTTGGTAGGGTAGCCTGTGTCTATACTTGGAATTGAAGGTTTAAATTGTTAAAGGGCTATCTCATGCTTAGCCCATGAAATCCTTCTTCTAATCATGACTTAAGAATCTAAGGTTTTTTCTATTTTTCCTTTAAATTGATCATCCAATAACAAATTAATATTTATCAACTTTATGTAGTCGAATAAGAGTCAACATTTTGTTGTTCAAAGCACATTCAAATACTCCCATTAAAATCATAAGAAGTATTAAAATTCATCTAAATTTTAGGATTTATGAAACAAGACCACCATCTTATGCTAACTTGGGAAAAAATTTACTTGATCAAAAACTATGGAAATTTTGAAATAATTTCAACCATGAATTTTCTAATATTAGGGATAATGGACATGCCATCTTTATCTTTTAATGTTAAAGCTTTCTTGTGATTGATGATCACCATTTGGGACATCTTTAAATAAGATGAGGAAATAAATTTAGAGGCATAAATGGATGGTATTACTAAAATTTGTCTTGAACAAATTGGTATAACAAGGTCAAAGTTTATTAAGACCATGTTCAGTTGGATTTTTTTTCATGGGAGTTCCTTGAAAGGCAAAGAGTCAAGCTGTAGCATCATTTTAATCTTTAAATACAATACCTCACAAGCTTTAAAACTAATGCTAGTAAAAACCAAGTTTCAAGGGGTTAATTTAGAATGCTTTTGAGTACGCATCAATTTTAAGATAGACACAAAGGTTCTAAAAGGTTATGTTGAAATAAAATATTTAGGCATTCGACCCAACCTTTTACTAATGTCATGAAATTTCTAGAGGATTGGGCTGATTTTAGAATTAGCAAGGAAGAGTTCTTTTCCATTAGTGGCTACCTTTGTCAATTTAGAAGCAATTTTGAAGCCTTTATATTTGTTTTATACCACCCTTTTCGAGGTTTTCACCCTAGAACTTCATTCATTTTTCCTTTTTTTTACTTTTCCTTTTTTCTTGTTTTTCTTTCTTTCTTTTATTGATTGCCCTATCATATTCTTAGACTAAATAATCATCCAAAAAGCTAAATTTTTGATGAGTTTCCTAGGAATGACATGACAACTTAAAGAGCCATGTTTAATCAAAATGGACTTTGTAGGTACATAACATAGGCCATGGTTCAGGGTTTAAAAATAAAAGATAGATAGGCCCAAATCATGTATTTAAGGGTAATCAAATCAAGGATCATTTTTCATTAAAAAGATTCCCATCTAGTCTATTTCTCTTTGTTAAGTTTGTAGTTTCTTTTTATTTCTTCCTTTATTTTATTCTATTTGTTTTTCTCATTTTTTCTTTTTTTATTTCTTTTTTTCTCAAAGAAACTTAAAACAGGGACTTTGATTCATCTCTATTCTTGTCCCACTACAATAGGCAATTTTTTTATATGATTTTCCCTTCTGATTTTGAAGCTTTGCTTCACTTGCCCCTAGTGTGGAGGGTAATCCTTGATTAGGGTTTAATGAAAGAAAAAATCATTAGGCTGAAAGGGGACTGCAAAGGGAATAATTTTCTATGTTTGTAAAAGGACAGAGAAAGATAGCCATTTTTTATTTCAAACAAAGCCATTTTAATTTACAAGCATTTCATCAGGAGAATGAATGGTTTTTTTCTGAAATCATTTTGAATACCTTAATAACACGATGTTGCACTCAATTTTTCAGAATTTTTCTTTTTTCTTTTTTTTTTTCAACATTTTGGCTTAATATATGCCACTTAACTTTATCAGCTCTGTAGCCATTAATGAATCTTGGTTCTAGTATAGCCTTTAAGAACGAAATAGAATTGGTATGAGAAAACATCTCGGATTCCACATCTTATATATCATGTATTGGATTGAAAAGGTTTTACCTAGAGGAAAAGTGCTTCTCACTCATGTTTACTTTCATTCTTCCTAAATCAAGGATCTAGAATAGTGTCATGGAAGTTATGGTGAAAAGTATCCAAATGAATTTGGGAAATCTTACCATCATTACTTTAAAACATGTCAAACTATCAGTATTTGAATATTTCAGGAGCATAACTTATTTGTTTGACCCCCAAAGAATCCAAAAAGGAAGGTTTGAGAGTGAAAAGTCTATAATTAGATGTCTAGGACAATCATATAAATGGAGGTGAAAGGCCTTTTCGAAAAAGTTCAAGATATTGGTGATCACCAACCCAATCAAAATCTTTCTTTAAGATGTTCTCATTACCCTAGATACTGGAAATTATTAATAACAAAATTTATGGAATAAAACAAAATACACAATGTTCATGAATTAAATTTCATTTTTTTCAAACAAAATTCATAATTTCTTAAGGAAAAGTGTGGAGTTTTAAAGTTAAGATAGAAATTGCCCTTGATTGGCATATTACTGTAAGGTCAATGACTCTCAAGCCAAACCTCATTGACAGGCATCCATTAACTTATTGAATTTTGTTGGATTAGCATCCCTCAGGGTCTGTGCTTGATTTTTCTTTTGGGGAATCTTTTAAAGGGAATAGCCTTTTTCTCTTACCAGGGATGTGTTTCAACCTGCGAAAATGACACAAGTAGAATAACCATCACTAATAGATTTGGACATGACACCAGAGTATTTGAAAATTATTCTGGTTACCCTTACTAGAAGCTTTGGATATGCCATTAAATATTTTGAAAACTTTTTAAAATGCTTCAGATTTTAACACCAAAGATTTGTTCTAAAAGAAACTTTTTTAAATGCTTTAGATATCACCACCAAAGACTTATTTTGAAACAAATTCTTTTAAAATGCTTCGAGTATCACTACTGAAGAATTATTTTGAAACAATTTTTTTAAATGCTTTGGATATCACCACCGAAGACTTGTTTTAAAACAAATTTTTTAAAATGATTCAAATATTACCACCAAAGACTTATTTTGAAACAAATTCTTTTTTTAAAATGCTTTGGATGTTGCCATTGAAAACTTATTTTGAATAAAAAATTTTTAAATGCTTCGAATGGCACCATCAAAGACTTTGAAATCAAAACTTTTAAATGCTTTGAATTTCACCATCAAAGACTTTAAAAAGTCATGATTGATTAACAGTTGTTGCAACTACAATTACTTTAGAAAGTATGATAATGCCATAATCCAAAAGTAAAGACACTGCTCGAAGAATATTACTATTAAGACTGGTGCAAATGCCTGTGAAACAATGCTAATACAAGTATTAATAATGAGGTGAATGCACATGAAACAATGTAAAGCCAGTGTTATCTACGGTGTGAACCAATGCAAATGCAAAGGTATCTAATAATGTAGATGCATGTGACATTATGCAAATGCAAGTATAGAGGCAAATGCATATGAAGCAATACAAATTAAGATGATAATAAATGAAGCATATGCTTTGAGCTATACAAAGATCAAACCGATATTTGGCTATCTTTTGAGTCTAATCCAAGTAGCTTTATCGGTTTCAATATTAGGACACATTTTGATCTTCTTATGCCTTAAGAAAAATAACTTCCTTGTTAATCTTTTGTCATCATCTTTCCTTAATGAGTTTTAAATTCTTAATGTTAAATTTTATTTCACCTTCTCTTTCCATGGTTCAGGTCTTATTCCTATTTGGTACCTTCTAATTTGAGAAACCCTTGTTACTTTTTATGACACCTTTTCAAGTTTTTCGAAACAACTATCTCATTAATCTATTTTGCTCAAACCTCTAGGCTTAAAAGCATGTGATGTTCAAGTCTTTTGAATGCTAGTGATCTTTTGTTGAAAATTTTCCTAAATGATACTATGATTTTCTCCAAATGAATTGAAAAGATTAAAAAAACTTAGTTGGCCCAAAATTTTAGAGTGGATAGAATACATACCCATTTTCAAGGCATGAGTGGATCACATTGTATGGAATATAAATCTCTTTAAAAATCAACAAATTCAGTGTTCCTATAAGTCTTCGAACTCCTAGCACTTGGCAGGTACCTAGATTGATAGGCAAAAGTTGAGGAATACAAAGTTAAGTTGGAAAAATGATGGATTTAATTTTTGAGGTCAATCTCTGTAACCGAAGGTTGATAACCTAAGATGCTTAGGGATTTTTGTGGGTCCTTGAATTTCTTCAAAATGGGTTTTTTCCTTTGTAAAATTTTGATAATTCCCATAGGTGATACTGACGATTTTCTTGTTTTGCTCTTTACCTAGGGAATTATGGTTTAGGAACTTTTAAAGTTACTTCCCTAAAATATTGGGTTTTTAAAATGATTGTGGTTTTATTTACAAGAAAATGGATGCAAAGATACAAGTTCATTTTCAAGATCGATTGCTAGTATTCTCGAGACTTTTTATCATCATGTTTTTGAAACTATTTGCCTTTTGGGAAACATTCTTATCTTATCAAAACAGTTAATATGCATGCTTCATAAAATAATATCAATTCAGAGACAAGGGCTTTCCAAAATTAGGGTTTCCTTTCAACACTGGATAAGCAGGCAGCAGTATTAGGGTAATCCCCTTGATTTCTTGAATTTACATTTTCAGACTCTTTCCCTCTAGCAGTCATTCTTTCCACCAATGATTGCCTTTCTACCTAGATGAGCCAACAATAGTATTAGGGTTATTCCTTTGATTTTCTAAATTTACGTTTTCAAACTCTTTCTCTCTAGCCATTATCATTTCCATCACTTAGAGATTTTGCTTACATCTACTCTTGTTGTTTCATCAATCTTTCTTGTGTTTCACATCGGGTTGCCTTTTTCCTTTCTAAACATGCTAAAAATCCATCTCTGATGGTTAATACCATTTCATTGTCCTGACACTTTTGATCTAAAAGAAAATTTTTTAAAAGAACTCTTACATCTGAGAAAACCTTCATTTTGCCTACAAAGATGAAATCAATGTTAATGTCAAAGAAGAGTTTGTAACTAATGATACAAACAAAAATATAAAAAAAGGCCTATTGTTAAGAAAGATTATCATAAAATGTAAAATGAAGGCATTATGGTGCCTTAAAGAAAAATGATCAATCTTATTATGGGAGGCATAATGTTCATTCATCATTGCCCTACATATAAGGGAAAAAGGTTAGCACAGGAAATTAATAATTTATGTGAGAAAAAATTTACACCAAGTGAACCCTTTCAGGCATTACTATGCCTATTGGGCTAAATAAAAAGGCCTTATCACTAGCAATGATGTACCTACAAGTCTAAACTGTGCAATTAAGGTCACATAATGGCTTGCAAGGTGAAAAAAAGGTGATCACATTGTGAGTGTCGATGTTCGTTCATCATTGCTTGATATATGAATTAAAACAATGATAGCACCTTTTGAGGTGAAACAAAGATCTTACCATAAAAGGCAAAATTTGATTATTGTCAGCTGATTTACAAGCTAAGAACTAAAATAAAATGAAAAAGTTAAGAAGTGTTCCCCATGTGTACCTAATTAGGTAACTTCTAAAGTTAGGTATGGCTCTAACTAAGTGAGGCCCTTTCAGTTCATTTTACTTGAAGTTTAGGGTGGAGATCCAAATAGGTTCTCGAATTATTCCTCGAGTTCGGAAAGAACTAACGAGGTACCCTAATCTTTACCCATCGCAGTTTATGTGAAAAAGGGTTCAAGTTAAGTAAGAGTATCTTCCATGCTCCTTACAAGGCTAACTTCCCAGGCAAGCATAGGGGTTTCACTTGGTAGGTTTTTCACTGGTCCAAATAAAGGCTAAACACCTTAGAAAGCATAGCTACTTCACCCTCTTCTAAAATTTTGGGTAACCTATGCCCCATTCATATTCCTGGAGGAGAGTTTAATGATATACATGTGATTAGTGTGTGCAGGGGAACAAACAAACCTTTTATGACTCGATTTTTTAAAAAATAATAAAAACACTATCCTAAATGCCCCATAAAAATAATTCTGCAAAGGAAAACCAAAGGGTTAGTACAAAATATGAACAATATTTACTGAAATTTCTATAAAAATAAAAAATATAATTTTTTTTGTTTCTAAAGTACTAGAAATTATACTCAAATATCATTGAGACCGAATTAATCAAAATTTAGTTAACAAGTGATTAATTTTAGGCCTAACTCTCTAACCTGTCTTTAGTGTAGTAGCCAAGCTATCGTAACATAGCCTAGCTACGAATCTTAACTAGCAGGACTTAAAAGGTGGGTGTGCCCCTCATTCCTATATATGTATATATCACTATTTTTTATTTTTGGGGGCCATATAATTATTTTTTTCATGTTTGGGGATTGAGTCATTGAGATGAATCACTCACTCAATTTAACATAAATAGTCATTACAAAATGACTATTTATTTTTCTTAGAGTCACCACCAATTTATTTTGGCTACGTGATATTGGTCACCTACCGGAGTTTGTATCAAGGGTTACAAAATCCTAGAAAACAAACTCCAAGGTCTATCTAATACTAGAGATAACGTGAAAGGATTCGAGAGTTGGTTACAATCGTAAGTAAGGAATGATCCTTTTCATGACGCTTGAAAATTGGTACCATATTAATCACAGGTTAATTTAAATTTAAATTTTTTGTCTGATTTCAATATCTGATATTTAATTATAATTTTCATATATTACAATAAATTTTTATGAAACAAATTTATTATTCCATTTGAGAAAATCAAGTTTTTAATATTTTTGAAAATCAAAATATCTTTTATACCCCACTAGATGACAGTAGGAATACAAAAAGTTTCATCATTATATATTTTGCATCCTTCTGGATAATTGGAGGAATATAAAAGATTTAAAAAAATTAAAATATCTTTAGCATCCTACTAGAGGGTTGGAGGAATATGAAAGGTTTTGTTTTTACAAAATTTAAAAAACCATGAGTTTTCTAATTTTTAAAAGGATATCTTGTTATTAAAATAATCTGCAAAACCTTTCTTATACACTGAAAGAAATTCCATGTACTACTTTAACTCAGAGACATTGCATTTTATTAAATATGATAAAATTCGTCCTAAGACTCAAACTTGGTCGAAAAGACCAACATGTCCCCTAAAGCACATCTTTGTCATGAAAGCATCACTGTGACCCTAAAGGACTCAGGTCTAAGATAAATTACTAAAATGTTCCTAAGGTATACCTCCAACATGAAAGTATCTTGGTACCTAAAGGACTCAAAGATATCATGAAATGACCAACCTATCTTTAAAGTGCACATTCAATGTGAAAGTATCTTCGTGACCATGAAAAACTCAGTTTTATTGTAAATTACTAAAATGTCTCTCAAGTATACCTTGGACGTGAAAGTATCCCTGTACCTTAAAGGACTCAAAAATATCATGAAACAATCAACCTATCTCTAAAGTACACTTTTGACATGAAAGTATCCTAGTGACCCTACAAGACAGTTTTATGGTAAATTGCTAAAATGTCTTTAAAGGACACAAAATTATTAGGGAAAGATAATCACACCCTAAATAGGTAACCTAAATGGAAAATATGACCTAAATGCAATAATTGCCAATAGGTCCTTAAATCTTTTAAAATTACTTATTGGCCTTAAAATGGTTTAAAAAACTAGAATTGTTCCTAGGAAACTTTAAATACATTATATGGTAATTTAGTGTGAGAAATGACCTAAATGCCACTAAATGCAAGGTTTGCTAAAATGTCCTTAAACTTTTTTAAAATTACAAATTGAAAAATGCATAAAAAATAACTAAATGATGATAAAATACAAGGGGAAATTATAACATGGTCTCAGATGTTTTAGCCAAGCATAGCATGGCCTAACACATGCAAAGTAAAATTTGGAAAAATTGCAAATTGACCCCTAAGCATTTGGCCAACATAAAAACACCCCTATACGGGTTCAAAAAATTTTGAAAAATTATAATTTACCCCCTAAAAATTATATTCTCACTAAATCAACTAAAAATCACTTTGAAAATTAAAAGGGAAATTTACAAAAATTCTTTTCATATTCAGTCAACTAATAATTCATCTAAAAATTTTTTTTCACGCTAAAATAACATCATGCATGAATTTTAAGGGTAGTTCTATTTCAAGAATAAATGTATATGATCTCATAATTAGCAAAACAATATTCACATTTAAAAACATGAATTTACATGATCTTATAAGGAAAAAAAAAAATTCACAAATAAAAACTCACATGAAAATAAGAAAATGAAATAAATAATCAAAGAAAAAAAATGAAACACGCGTAGACACCTTATTTTGTCTTGGCTAATTTTTCGCCCAGTGAAAAACTATTTTTGAGGAGGTCAAGAAGGCCTATAGATCATATAAAAGATAAATGCAAAGATGTGACATCAAATGACGTAGTTCAAGGTGTTTGGGGACAAAAGATATGAGAAAATTCACAATTTTGCTTGAATGTATCAATACATGGTTCTCATGTATCGATACAATACTCCAATGATCCAAAAATTGGAAATGTCCCCATTTGTATTGATACAACATGTAAATGTATCGATACAGGAGCTCATGTATCGATACTAGGCCATGCCAAGATCGAAATGTGCATTCTGTAAAGAAATGTATCAATACATATCAACATGTATCGATACAATGAAGCATTGAATCGATACAATGGTTCATAGTATTGATACAATGACCAAATGTATTGACACATTTTGCAATGTATCGATACATACAGGCCATTTTCCATAGTTCGAGAATTTTTGACTCGTCCACCATTAATCCAAAACTCAATTTTAACTCGTTTCTTTGCATAAGAAAAAATCAAAACCCATATCAGATTACAAATTTGGACTTTTGAATTAATCAAAACATTTTTGACGTC
The DNA here is from genome assembly GCA_038381835.1 of Adansonia madagascariensis. Lineage (NCBI taxonomy): Eukaryota > Viridiplantae > Streptophyta > Magnoliopsida > Malvales > Malvaceae > Adansonia > Adansonia madagascariensis. The sequence goes on from JBBYHL010430912.1 coordinate 13,047, forward strand.
TAAATTAGATCAAAAAGGTCAATGTCACATGATCACCGTACTCCTTCCTAGTTTATTGACCAAAATTACTATCAGCCACACTATTTGCTAGAAAATCATTTTAGCATTTAAACTAGCCACCCTATGTCCATGACATTGGCAACAAGTTACTCCCCACAACCACTCTATAGCAATCAAGCTGACATCAATTGACCAAAAACACCTCTAATTTAGCTCTAAAATGCTGGTATAAATAGACCAATTATATCTCAGCTGAGTTTTTAGAGATTTTAGCTCATTTTAAACCTCCAAAACACATTCATACATCAAGAAAACCAAATCCCATGGCTCTTCATTTAGCACCCAAAATAACCCTAAAACACTCACTCTCAACCAGTACACATTATGAAAATCACCCTCATCCATAGTAGAACCAAAACTTTATTGTTTCTCTCTTTTTCTTGCTTTATAACAACAAAAAAAAGAGGGAAATTCAAGCCATCTCTGCTGCTCCAACTATTTGGCCAAAAATTAAAGTTTTGTTGGTATAACTTCTTATTTTATCATTTTCATTTTATGCTTTTCAGCATCTTCATCATTTTAGTGAGCTCTCCACGTTTCCATCACCCTCTTAGGATTTTCGTGCATTATTGTGGCTTTTAGTTGTGGTAGTTTAGGATTTGGATGCCTTAATGCCCCTTTGATATGCAAAATGCCTCGTTTCATCCTCATTATTTTGATAGCTCTTACTCATGCATTTTATGCCATATCCATGCATCTCGTTATGATTAATCCAGGTATGAATCCTTAGCTTAACATATCTTAAGCATTTTTATACATTAGCTTGCATCTTGTCATGAATAATTATCATTTTTAGCATCCATAACATTTTTTTGTCGATATGCATAACACTTTCTTTGTCTAGACCATTGGTAAAGTTAGCACCCCATTCATGTTATGTGCCATCCCCTTATATGTTCATTGTCTTCTCCTTGTCTAAATGCATGTTTGATGGCTATCAAAAACTGATTTTCAAAACCTCCCCAAGCCAAGCATGTTAACCTCAACCAATGAGGATTAGCATGGACTTAGCATTTTCCTTAAAGTTAGCAAAAATCTTAGGGAAAATTAAGTTTTCCAGATCTGGAATCTTGGTTAAACGAGCTCAAATCTTTTGATTTTGCAACGAAAATGGCTTTTCGCTTGTTCCCAAAATGTGTATGCCTTGTTTTTTAGTCGAAACCTTAAGTGGTATGATCAACAAGTTGTTTCATCATCCCAAAATACTCCAGGGCTATAAAAATGAGTTCGTGACACTCATGCCACTCTTTTCCTTTAGTCATGGACATTTGAATGTCAATGACCCAAGTTTGGACCCAAAAACACAAAGAAAAATAAAAATATGTCCCCTGCTTTGCTTTATTCCCTACTGGCAGCATCACTGTTACAAATTGAAAAATTATTTTAAAATCCCAAATGATTTTTCGTGAATTTTATAATAATTTTTTCTGAAAGTATGTCAACATATCTTTAAAATGAGGTTTTGTTCTCCCCCGGATCACTCCAGATGAAAGAGTTATGATTTTTCAAACTTAGACCATCTAAAATCCCTGGAATTAATAAAGTGCATTTTGTTTAGGACCTTTAGGCCCATTAAACGACTTTTCCAAATCCATCCAACATTTTGCCTAAAAAGGTCACAAAATTCCCTTTTTGGAAAGTTATTATTTGCAATTTTTTGATACCAAACGAGTCCAAAATGATTTTTTGAATTTTGACATACTCTTTTCCTCACATGCTCTATCAGTAGTGTAATTTACCCAAATTTGAAAATTTATTCCCCGGAGAGTGATTCTTTGGGATATTAGAAATACTTTTAAATTGACCCTTGTCGAGTTAGCTTTCTAACGGTATCTTGTCCACCCTCTAAAGCCTTTAAACCAATTTAGAATAAATTCAAAAATGGGAATAGTGTGATGCTGTCCCCTATTTTTGGTTATGGTCAAAATTGAGTTACCTTCTCGAGCTTCGTCTCAAGACATTCAAATGTCACCATATCACCCCAGTCAGCCTTGAGAATATGCTTTGACCTCCCATAGGCTTGTATCAAGGCACGAACATACTTTACATCTTTACCATCCTCGTTCACAATAATTTCTTTTGCCAAAAGTCATCAAGATGCTCACTCGTTTTCTAAATCACAAAGTTTTGTCAACTTAATTTTTCCAACTCTACTTCTCCAAAGAGTGTCAGACATGTCATTTTTGGGGATACTCAAAACCCAACCTTCCAAGGGGATACTCTAACCCCGCTTTTCAAAATTGTCAAGATTTAAAAAAATCTTCTTTAGTCAAAATTATTTGTCATCCATAGGGATACTTCAACCCCGACCTTCCGAAGGCATACTCCAACCCCACTTTTCAAAATTGTCAAGATGTAAAAAATCTTCCTTTGTCAAAATTATTTGTCATCCATGGGGATACTCTAACCCCATCTTTTTGAGGGGATACTCTAACCCTATTTTTTAGCTACAATTAAAATTTTCTCCCCCTAGGCTTTCATGAATGTGTCAAGAAAACCTCGTTTAATCAAGAAACTCAAATGCATCTCGAAAATTATCGATTCGGTTATTCTTAGATAATCGATGCTAATTGCGAGATAAATCCTAATAGTACATCCATTTTCTTTATCATTGCATTGAATGATCCATGTTATGTTACTTCATTTATTACCTTACTAACGTGATTACTTTGTGATGATTATTTGCATTCATGTTTTCCAATCATTTCAAATAAAATTAAAGGTAATGTTCCACGTGGGTATCTCTTCAGTGCCCAACATAGAAATTCCACTTTTCAAAGTAAAATCTAGAGGTCATTTTTATTGAAAATCTCTATATTCCCAATCTCTTCAGGGTATGTATGAGATAAATATTTTTATCAAAACCTGGATCTATATTTTTATAAAATTCATACATTAAAAGGGGGTTATATCGAAATAGTGACAAGTTAAGATCAAAAGAATCGAAACCGAGATAAGACATAACTAGTAAGGTACCAATTTTAGGCATCATGAAGAGGTCCGTACCTCATCGTGTGTAACCAACTCCCAAACCTAAATGGTAAATCTTTATAGTATAGACCATGGGATCGATGTTTTGAGATTTGTAACTCAAAACATAGGTTTCAATAGGCATCCGATCATGCCTAGCCCAAAATGATCTATGGCGACTCCATGTGCTAGCCATTTTTTTATGGTCATCTAAGACCAATAAGATGAGCGATTCGTCTTATAGCCCCCTTCACTGTATCATAAGTTGAGAATCTGTACATTCTTGTTCTTATCACATCACGAAAGAAAAATCTCGATTAAGAAGACATTTTCAAGTCAGAAAAATATTTTAAGTTGTATGCACCTATAGATCCGCGAGGATCTGCCCTAGGGCACGTTGCGACAACATGCAACAATTAAAATGGCATAACATAATTATATATGATTTCATGAACCAGTACATATCATGAAATGATCATGTATCAACAAAAATGGATTTTGATGCATGAATGTATCATAGAAAATGATCATGGCATCAACCAAATGGAACAATCATGAAGTAAACAAAATTAAATAAACATATTTAAAATCCATAAAAATGAAATTTGAGTTTCAAAATTTGATTTTTTACGAAAACTAAAACATTAGTAACGAAATAATTAAGACTTAGATCATAGCCAACTACTTGGCTTTTTAACTTGGTTTGAAAACCATGAGCTCAAGTATTCACTTAAGCATGCTTAGGATCATCAAGCTCACTTTAAATGAAAAGAAATGAATGAAATGAATAAAAGAATCAACAATATGGAAAATTGGTTGATGAAAATACCTTTTAAAGCTTTGAAAACTTTTCTAACTTAAAGAAAAAAAAATTAGAAAGTTATCCAAAAGCAAGAGAGGTTTTTTTGTTGGTTGGAAGAAGAAAGATGAAAAAGAATCCCCTCGTTCTACTTGAAAGTGGCATGGATATATGGCTAAAATGGCTATGTTTTCTTTTCTCTCTCTCTCTCTCCCTCTCTCTCTCTCTCTTTCTCTTTCTCTTTCTCTCTTTTATTTTGTTTTAGTAGAAAATTGTGACAATTTGTTATAAAATGCTTTTTTGTCATATTACTCCATGCCTTTGTCATCTTTTCTTATAAGCTACCACCTAAAGCCTTCATTTAGCATGATGACAATGTAGTACTTTTTGGCCTAACTTGAAGATCTAGTTAGAATGAAACTAAATCGATTGGAAAAGAATTCAATTCCAACTAAATTGATTTGTACGTAACCAAACTAGCAAATTTTAAAATATATTATGTAAAAATAAAATAAAATTAAATTATAAATTTGCATGCATAAAAAAAATCCTAGATGTAAAGAAACAAATAACATCAAGGTGCAAGAAAATCCTAATTGAAAAATTCTTGAGAAAAAATGAATCAGAAGGATTGAATTGTAACAAATTGGAATTCATATACTCAAGAAGTAAAATTCCACATGATAAATCCAATTAAGCATTTAATCAAGTGGGAAATCCAAATAAAAAAATCCATGGAGAAATTGTAACCAAAATAATTGATGTGTAAATAAAAATTAATTATTAAAAAAGGTTAGTGGGTTTTCTTGGAAAATTAAAAAAATGGGCTTAGTGTGTTGGTTGGAAAATCAAAATGGGCTTCCTAAGCTTGTTGAAAAATTAAAATAAGCTTGGTGGGCTAGTTAAAGAATTAGATTGGGCTTGGTGGGCTTGTTAGAGCTTCATGTTTCTTAAGACCCACTAGCTAAATTTTAGAGTTTTGAGCCCCTATAATGGGATAAATTTCATTAGCCCATAAAAAACAAATAAATTAAATTAAATTAATAAATAAGAAAACATTTAATAAGTGAAAATTCAAGTAAAAATTTTTCATGGAAAAATTCCAAGTAAAGGAAATTAATAAAAGACTTTTTATGAAAACTTGGAAGAAATATGCTGAAGGTAAGAAAATTCTAAAATATGGGGGTCTGAAAAGAAATCTAAAACGGCAAATGAAAATTTTCATAAAATGCAAAAATAAAATTAATGGGAAAATCCTTGAATAAAAAGAAACAAAATTCCATGCTTTGAAGTTTTTGTTTCTTGTTTATTTTTGTTTGTAAAGAATTCCATGCAATGGGTTGTAGATACCTTATTTTGTCTAGGCTAATTTTTAGCAATCTGGAGCATGGATGTAAAAGGGGGCAATGTCGCTTGACGAAAAAGTATTTTGAGGAGGTCAAGAAGACTTAGGGATCATATCAAAGCTAAATGCAAAGATGTGGCATCAAATGACGTAGTTCAAGGCATTCAAGGACAAAAGATATGAGAAAATTCATAATTTTACTTGAATGTATCGATACAATGCTCCAACGTGTCAAAAATTTGAAATGTCCCCATTTGTATCGATACATAAGCCTTTGTATCGATACAGGACCTCATGTATCAATACTAGGCCATGCCAGGACCAAAACATGCATTCTGCAAAGAAATGTATCGATACATATCAACATGTATCAATACAGTGGTTCGTAGTATCGATACAATGGTTCGTAGTATCGATACAATGTTTATTGTATCGATACAATTAAGGTTTTTAGACCAAATGTATCGATACATTATGCAATGTATCAATACATGCAGGCTATTTTCACAGTCCAAACATTTTTGATGCATCCACTATTGATCCAAAACTCGATTCTAACTCATTTCTTTGCATCAAGAAAGATCAAAACCCATACCAAATATGAATTTGGACTTTTGAATTAATCAAAACTTATTTTGAAGTCTAAATTGGATCAACAAGGGTCAATATCACATGATCACCCTACTCTCTAGTTTATTGGCCAATATCACCATCAGCCACCCTATTTGCTAGAAAATCATTTTAGCATTTAAACCAGCCACCCTATGCACATCACATTGGCAGCAAGTTACTCCTTACAACCACCTTATAGCCACCATGCTGACATCACTTTGTCCCCCCTTGAGAAATGGCCAAAAACACCTTCAAATTGGCTCCAAAGGCTGGTATAAATGGACCACTTCTATCTCAGCAAAAAAAGGTTAGATTCCAGCTTGTTTCAACTTCCAAAAAATAGATTCACACATCAAAAAACCAAATCCCGTAGCTCTTCACCCACTAGCCAAAAATAGCCCTAAAACACTCACTCTTAACCTCTACACATTCTATAAATCACCCTCATCCATACTAGAACCAAAACCTTATTGTTTTGTCTTTTTCTTGCTTATTTACAACAAAGAAAAGAGGGTAATTCAAGCTATCTCTATTGCTCTAACTGTTTGGCCAAAGTTAAAGTTTTGTTGGTATAACTTCCTACTCTATTACTTACATTTTTTGTTTTTCAGCACCTTCATCATTTTAATGAGGTCTCCATGTTTCCATCACTCTCTTAGGATTATCATGCATTATTATGGCATTTGGTTGTGGTAGTTTAAGATTTGGTTGCCTTAATGCCCCTTTTATGTGCAAACTGCCTCATTAGTTTGATATCTCTTGCTCATGCATTTTATGCCATGTCCATGCATCTTGTTATCCTTAATCCATGTATGA
>JBBYHL010430971.1:0-10089 GCA_038381835.1 Adansonia madagascariensis
TAAAAATTGCAACATATATATAGATATGTTAATATTTATGAAAATATGTGATGAAGAAAATTATTTCTTGCCGAAATACCATGTCGGCAGAATTGTTTAAGGTTGATTTTGTGATGTTTTAATTTTATTTAGCTTATTTTGTAAATATTAGAAAAGTTCTAGGACTAAAATGCAAAATACATAAATTTTTTTGTACCATTTTTGGGTTGGCCAAGAGTTTCTTGGGCTATTTGGAAACTATTTTTTTGTGTTTTGAAAATGTTTTAGGTGTTTTAACATTTTGGGGGTCATTTTGTAATTTTAGGAAAGTTTAAGGACTAAATTGCAAAATCATAAAAATGTGTTTTATGGCCAAAGGTGCTTGGCTGAACCCTCATGTATATTTTTGCCATGATTTTTGTGTTAATTTTCACATGATTTAATGATTTGTGGTGAGATTTTGTAGTTTTCTAGGGACTTAAATGTAAATATTAGAAAAGTTTAGGGACTATTTTGTAAAATGTTGAAAAATTTTGTTTTAAGGCCAAGAGGTTTGGCCGAATCTTCATGAATATGTTTATTGTGTTTTTCATGTTTATTTTCACATGTTTGATGATTTTTTGTAGTGGTTTTTTATGCAGGGACCTAAATGAAAAATTAGAAAGTTTAGGGACTACATAGCAAATTTTAGTATTTATGGCTAGCATGGTTATTTTTATCACACTTAAATATTTTTATTATTCCTATGGTCTTTCGTAGGGATATAGAAATTTTTAAAACTTTTTATATTCTCTTAGTTTTTCATAAGGTACGAAATGTAATTTTTAAAAGTTTAGGAGCTTAATTGCAAATTTTGCATTTTAAGTCAGTTTTGACATGTTAATTTTTACCTTTAGGGTGGAAAGATCATTTCATCATCATTTTAATGTCTTTTAAGGTTATTGAGATACTTTCATGTTGAAGGTATACCCAGGGCCATTTTGGTAATTTTGCTAACTAGGATGCTTTTATGCTAAAAGTGAATTTGTAGGATTAGTTCAACCTTTCTAGATCATTTTAAGGTCCATTAGGGTTATCGGGATACTTTTAAATCGAAGGTATCCCCTAGAGGCATTTTGGTAATTTTATTTTGAACCGAGTCCTAGATAGTAATTGGAATGCTTCTATGCCAAAGGTGCATATTTAGGATAGGTTCGTTATTTCATCATCATTTTAGTGTTCTTTAGGGTTACTGGGATACTTTCACATTGAATGTATACCCAGGGGCATTTTAGTAATTTTTACATCAAGATTTTTTTTATGCCGAAGGTGAATATTTAGGATTGGTTTAGCCTTCTAAGATCATTTTAGCGTCTATTAGGGCACTGGGAAACTTTAATGTCGAAGGTATACCCTAAGGGCATTATGGTAATTTTTTTGGAACGAAGTCTTAGATAAGCAACGAGAAGCTTTTAGGCCAAAAGTGCAAATTTGGGATGGGTTCAAACTTTAATAATCATTTTTTGATTTTTTATGTCAAAGGTATACCTTAAGGGCATTTTTGTAATTTCACATTAAAAAAAGTCATATGTGTCTACTGGGATCCTTTCATGTCAAAAGTACACATTAGGAATAGGTTCATCATATTGGACCATTTTTAGGTCATAGCTTTAATGTTTTTCATAAAATCAATTTTTTTTAAAAAAAAAAAACTAAGGTAATGTCTTTTAATTAAATTAATGCATGAAATTTCTACCAGAATATGTGTGGGGTTTTACAGATTATTTTAATAATGAGACACCTTTTCAAAATGAAAATCGGGATTTTTTATTGACTTTTGTAAAAATAAAACTTTTCATACTCACAGGTTCTCTAGCAGGGTACGATAGAGAATGATAAGATCTTTATCTTCTACTGGTTTCCGAGAGGGTATGAAAGATATTTTGATTTTCAAAAATATTAAAACCTTATTTTCTCATCCAGAATAATAAATCTATTTAATAAAATATTATGGGAATTATAATTAAATATCAAATATTGAAATTGAATAAAAATCAAAATTTAAGTTATACGGGATTAATAAGGTATCGATTACTGGGCATCACGAGAAGGTTAATCCTTACTTGTGGTTGTAACTGACTCCTAGACCCTTTCATGTGGTCTTTAGGTATGAGCGTAGACCTCGGAGTTTGTTTTTATGGGTTTCATAGTCCTTAGAATATAAACTCCAGCAAGTGTCCAATCTCACCTGGCCAAAATAAGATTAGTGGCAACTCCAAAAAAATAATGTTTCTTAATGACTATTTGGAGTCGAGTGAGCAATTTATCTCGACAATTAAGTCCCTAAACATGAAAAATAGAGAATAATAATAACGATATATGGCCCCAAAAATAAATGAAACTAATGATATACGGTTATATATAAGAACTATAGATACACAGACCATTTTAAGTTGGGCTAGTCAGGATTCGTATCTAAGCTATGTTTCGATAGCTTGGCAACTCCGCTAGGGACGAGTTAGAGAGTTAGGCCCAAAATTAATTACACGTTAACTAAATTGGATTAATTTGGTTTCAACCGATTTTTAACTATAATTCTTGATATTTTCAAAACAAAAATTTTATTGTATTTCCAACTTATATATTCGGTATGTATTGTTCATATTTTTCACTAACCCCTTTTTGTTTCTTTTGCAACATTATTTTTGGGGGAATTTAGGATAGGGGTTTTATTATTTTTGAAAGTTTCAAGTCATAAAAGGTAAGTTGTTCCCCTCCACACACTATGTATATGCATATGCATTAGATTCTCTTCCATCTATATGGAAGGGGCAGAGGTACCCGATATTTTAGGATGGGGCAAAGTACTCTGCGTTTTGAGGTGTTAGCCTCTGTCTGGGCCAGTGAAAAGCCTACAGGGTGTAAATTTCTACGTCTGCTTGAGATGTTAGCCTCATTATGGGCATGAAGATACTTCTATTTGAATTGAACAATTTTTGACATAAACTGCGATGGGTAAGGATTAAGATACCTCGTCAATTCTTTGCAAACTCGGGGAACAATTCGAGAACCTATTTAGGTGTCTAACCCAAACCTCATGTAATGAGTTATAGGAGACTCACCTCATTAGAGCCATACCCGGTTCTAGCAATTAACAAAGTAGATGCGCATAAGGGAAGCTTCTAACCCTTTACTCTTATAATTTGATTTTCTTGATATTAATAAGTGTATGTTGTGTTATTATGATATATTTTATTCTAATTAACTTGTTATATTAGAAACGAGTTTTTGGCATCACATTTATATATATCCCATTGAAGCTAGTTAATTCATTCATGCATCTGCAAAGTTCATATTCTTATTTGTTCATGCATCATAATTTCTATAATGTACTAATTTGTTTCATTTATTGTATTTCAAGGATCAAGATAAGGAGATAATATAGAAGCAAGGGTCAGTACATTAGAGTTCATCTAAGAAAGGTTCAACCATGAAGTCTATGGAATGAAAAATCTGCTCAAATAGACCGATAAAAATGGTTAAGGATTTACATGAAAGAAAAAGGATAATGTATTGGATGTATTAGAATACAGGGGAAATGAAATGATTATGAAGATAACTTTCTCGGGCTATTTGCTAGATTTTGTAAAATATAAGGTTAAAGAAATGAATGATTTAAGGTTTTCAAAAATCCCATAGAGCACTAACACAGTTAGGAAAATGTAATATTTGCAAGAGCAATTCTTTTTTGCTACTTTGCTTTTGAATCTTGTAAATATGGCTATGCATGCCCACAATCAATGGATAAGGTAGAGAATTTTGGTTAATGGAACAATGTTGTTGAATTATGACTCGAATTCGTCAGATTCCTATTTCCATGGTAATCTCTATGCCTAATACTTAGCCAATTGTTAGACATGCAATCTGTCTTATTAAATATTGCCCTATTTACTTAGTTATTCATGAACTCGTTCATATATTTGTTCATTCATTTTGTTCATTCATACATTTCTTTGTTTTATTCATTGACATTCATACATGGATGATAATGAAGGTTACTATTAACAAGATACATGCATATTCATGCAAAATGATTTAAGTTCTTTTTTCGATTTTCAAGGTGGAATAACATAAACCACTAGATGAAAGATAACGTATAGTAGAAAGAAATACAAGAACAAATTGAAAGTATGATGGAACTACTCAAGACAAGAGAGCCAGTTTGCCAACAGCTAGAAGTATCATCAATGCTTCTGTTGGCATATCTTGGGAAGTACCAGTCAATGTTCAAGATGCATAAATAGTGGGTTCATAAAATATGCAACAAGTAAGCACCCAAAACACTTCTGCACTAGCCATCTACATAAATATTGGCCCTCTACAAAGGGTAGATATAAGAATTGTTGCACAAAAAAAATTGATAGTCCCTAACCTTAACAAGAAAAAAGGTCTATGCAAAAGCAAAATCATGACTAAACAAATTTACAAATAGTCCCATATCATACTAACACTTCTGCCAAGGATTTAGAGGAGTGCAAGATGGATGGCAACCACCTCAAAGTACTCAATCTTTGTGGAGGCGGTCCTATAATACATATTCTTGTTGACTGATGAGCAACAGGTAACATATGTAAGACGAAAAGTCATTCATATCTGATGGAAACTAGCATTATAAGAAGTTGAGAAAACAAGGAAATCCATTCAGACAGTGTCCTTGACCCTAGCCCTTTTGTTCACTAACCTCAGTGGAATCAAATGATGATCTACCATTCCAACAAAACTTGGAAAACTTCCTACCTAAGGTGGTATAATTCAAGCATCAGGTTGCAACACTTTTTGTCTAAGGATTCCATCAACCAGTGCATGTTGTTCAATGTGAAGATAATTTGGAGTATTAGCATGGTCGGTAGGATATTGCAGGTTGCTATAAATTCCAACTTGAATTGCTTGGATGATTTTTTGCCATGCAATGAGCTTTTGGATTCATCTTTTCTGCTAAAGAATCTAGTAAAGAATCAAGTCTCATATAATGGCTGTGCTCATGGCATGATTGAGATGATAAGAAATAACTACTTATCTTGTGGCATTTTTGAGCTTGAAAACTTAGAGTTCAATACACCTCCTGATGTGTTACTCGCTAATTTACAATCTGGCCTTAGGGATACTAATCTAGCACAAAAATTTGAAATTAGTGGATACCTATCAAAGATGATTGGTTTAAGAGTCATCAACTTTATGGTAGTATGCCAATCAAGGGCAATTCTTATCTTGACTTCAAAATTCTGTACATTTCTTATGGAAACTATAAATTTTGAAATGAATTTTAGTTTGTAAATATTATGCATTTTGTAATGGACTACAAATTTTTTTAATAATGGTTTCCAATATCTAGGATAATAAGAATATTTTGGAAAAATTTTTGTTTGGTAGATGATCACCATTAGTTTGATCTCTCTTAGAAAGGTCTTTTACCTCTACATATGTAATTATCCTAGGCATTCAACTATAGACCTTTCACCACCTGAGACCCTCCACAAATATTCTTGTCTATGGATTCTTTGAAGGACTTACAAATAGGTTATGCTCTTAAAAGATTCAAATATTGATAGTTAGACATGTATTAAAGTAATGATAGTAATTTCGAGATCTTCCTCAGTTGGATAATATTTTACTATGACTTTCTTGACACTCTTCTAAATCCTTGATTCAAGAAGAATAAGAGTAAACATGAGCCAAAATGTCCTTTTGCTTCAAACAGAACCTTTGAAAACCAATGCCTGATATACGAAATATGAAATCCAAGATGTTTTCCATGCCAATCTGATTTTCTTTGCTAAAGCCCCAACCAAAATCAAAATTCAACGAGGTTATAAAGCTGATAATGTTGAGCGGCATACCTTAAGCATTTAAAAATTGAGTGCAACATCATGTTGCTTAGGTATTCAAATTGATTTCAGAAAGAGGTTATCCTTTTCTAGCAAAATGCTTGTTAGTTCAAATGGCTTTATATGAAATGAAAAATGGCCTTCTTTTTCTATCATTTCTCAAATGTAGAAAATTATTCCCTTTGTAGTCCCCTTTGAGCCTAATAATTTATTTTCTTTCTTTGAACCCTAATCAAGGATCACCCTTCACACTAGGGTGCAAGTGAAGTAAAGCTTCAAGATCAAAAGGGGCAAATTCCATTTTAAAGTTACAAAAAAAAACAAGTTAAATGTCATAAAGTAAAATTTGATGAAAGAAGAAAGTTTCAAATTTCAACTTCAAATATTCAAAGTGAAAAATAAAGAAAATGTCAAGTTACTTTAAAACGAAAAATGAAAAAGTTTTGATGAAAGAGAAAGAAAAGAAGAAGAAGAAATAAAGAATCAAGAAAGTAAAAGTAGATAAAGAAATGAAAAATTATTCATTCTAAAAACATGCTAGAATCTACTCCTGAAAAAGATATGATCCTTGATTTAATCACCCTTAAACAATTTATTTGGGCCTATTTATCCTTTTCTTCCTAAACCAAAAACCATGGCCTACATTACGTACCTAACAAAGTCTATTGGGATCAAACATAGCTAGCTATGTTGTTGAGCTATTTCCAGAAAGCTCTTTAAAAATTCATCTCTTTGAATGATTTTTGAGTCTTTAGTAATATGATGGGGAAAGCTTAAAAGCTTTGGAATTGCTCCCAAATCAACAAATAGCCCCAATGAGAATCCTTCAGGCTAATTCAGAAATGATCCTAAACCCATAAAAATTTCACGACATCAATAAAAGGTTAACATTGATTTCTTTCAATATGAACTTTTGGAACTTTTATGTCCAACTTTAGAAATTGATACTTACCAAAAGTCTTTCAAATTAACCCTTCAAAACTTAGTGTTTACTATCATAAGTTTAACACCTGTCAGACCATTGTATTTAAAAATTAAAAGAATGTTATAATTTGATTATTTGCCTTTCAAGGAATTCCCATAAAAGGAATATTCACCTAAATTTGGCCTTGATAAACCTTGACCATGATATCAAGTTCTTTAATATACATTTTAGTAGTACCACCCCATTTATGGCTCTAAATTCATTTTTTTATCTTATTCAAAGTAGTCCCTAATGATGATCATCCATTACAAGAAAGTGTTAACATCATGATGAAGATAACATATCCATTATCCTTGATATTGGAAAATCCATGGTTGAAATTGTTATGGAATTTTCATAGATTTTGATCAACTTTTTACCCAAGGTCAGAATGAAAAGGTGATTTCATTCCATAAATCCTAGAATTTTGATGAAATATGATGCTTTTCATGATTTCAATAGAGGTAAGCAAATATGCCTTGAACAAATATTTATCCAAGTGCATAAGTTATATCACTCAATCAATGAACATTAATTTAATATCAAATATTTGATGACTTTTCAGGAAAGATTGAATGATTCTATAAAGAAATCTATCACTTTCTAATGTGATCCTATGATAAGGTAGGTAAAGAAGGCTTTGAAGAAGCTTCGATGGTGATATTCAAAGCATTTAAAAGTTTTTGTCAAGGAAAATGTTTTTAAAGCTTCAATGGTGATACTTGAAGTATCCAAAAAAATGTTTTCAATACTTCGATGGCAATATTCAAAGCATTTAAAAGAGTTTTTATTGCCTCTTCAAGTAATCCTATGGTAAGATTGGTGGAGTGGGATTTAAGTTAGGTAAGTCCTTTATCTTAATAATTGATTAAGTCTCAAATGTTACACCAACCTTTTTATTTGGACTTATTGGTTTTGTCCCGCTCAACCCTTTTATTTAATGATTTGTCTAATTTATCCCCGTCAACCTTTTTATTTGTTGACTTTTTTAGTTTTATCTTGGTTAACCCTTTATCTTTATTGACTTGTTGATTTTATCCTGCTTAACTCATACATTTGTTGACTTGTCAGTTTTATCTTGGTCAACCCTTTTATTTGTTGACTTGTTGGTTTTATCTCAATCAATCTTTTTCTTAGTTGACTTTGTCAATTTTATCCCAATCATCCCTTTGCCTATGTTGACTTGTCAGTTTCATCCTGGTCAACCTCTTGTCTTTATCAACTTATCGATTTTGTCCCGGTTAATCTCTTACCTATGTTGACTTGTCAATTTTATCTTGATCAACCTTTTACCTATGTTGACTTATCGATTTTGTCTCGGTCAACCTTTTTTATTTGTTAACTTATCGATTTTATCTCGGTCAGCCTCTTACCTATGTTGACTTATAGGTTTTATCTTGGTCAACCTTTCACTTATATTGACTTGTCAATTTTTTCTCAGTCAAACTTTAACCTATGTTGACTTATCAATTTCATCTTGGTCAAACTCTTACCTATGTTGACTTGTTAGTTTCATCCATTCAACCCTTTACCTATGTTGACTTGTCAATTTTGTCTCGATCAACTCTTTTTATTTGTTGACTTATAGGTTTTATCCTAGTCAACTTTTTATCTTTGTTGACTCGTAAATTTTGCTTTAGTCAACCTTATCTTTATTAACCTGTAAGTTTTGCCTTGGTTAATGCCTTATTTCTATTGACTTATATGGTTTCATCCCAATCAACCCCTCTCATTTGTTTACTAGCATGGTTTTGTCCCAGTCAAATCCTTGTGACTTAGGTCTTGCCCTAGTCATTGTTTAATTTAAAATTTCTCCTTAGGGCTAATTAGCTTTTATTTTCATTTTTAGTTTAGTTTATTTTTTCAAAGCTTAATGACCTGAACAAAATTATGTCTATTTGATCATTGCCCTATTCCTAATTCTTAGCAACGGTCAAAGAGAGGTAGTTGTAGACACCTAATTTCATCCAAGTTTATTTTTCAATAATCCTGAATATTTGAGATCAAGAACTTAATGGCCATCCTCATTGGGAACGATCTTTTTAGATGAACAAGACATTTTCAAGACATTTGTAATCAAAATTTAAATAGCCGTAAGTCCACGTGACAAAAAAGTCATATCTTGATCTCTAATTTTGGATATACAAGATGAATATTTAAGAAAAAAATTATTTTTAATAATTTCTTTTTAAATTTTGAAACTTCATATCTGTAGATGATATCACAGTCAAAATTTCATTTTTAAGAATATTCGTTAAATTTAGGAATTGACCTTCGTATATTTCTATCGATACATATATGGTATTTATGCTAATATGCACTACGAAAAATTTGAAATATTCAAAGAAAATTTATATTAGCATTTTATACCATAAGGTGTTAAGTTATCCATTTTTATAATTAATTTTAGAATTTTTCGCAGTATCACGAGTATCATTGTTGTGAAAATTTTCTAGTAAAATTATTTTGAATTTCATATTTTCATCTTTACTATTTTGAAAATTAATATTTTGGATAATATATTTATCTAATTCATTTTATATAAGTCTCAATGTATTTTTTAAGTTTCCTAGTTTTAAAATAGGAGCATTCTTTTACCTGCAATATTTTTTTATGCAATTTTCTCGAGTTTTGAACTTCAAAATTCTTTAAATATTCACATTTAATTACCATTAAATCAGTTTTTCAAAATTCATTTTATTTTGTAAGTTTTACAATTTTTCCCATTTTCAATACAGTTTTTTACTTTGTAAATTTTTGAGGAAACATTTTTCTGAGTTTATAATTTTTAAAATTCTTCAAATTTTATCGTTCAATTGATATAAAATTAGTTTTTCAAAACTCATTTCATTTTATAAGTTTTGTAGTTTCTTTTTTAATTTCTTTTTTTTAAGATACGAAATTTTCTACACCATAAATTTTTTTAAAAATTTTTTGCAAGTTTATAACTTTTGAAATTCTTTAAATATCTTTATAAAATTAATATTAAATTATTTTTGAAAATTTCATTTTATTTTATGAGTTTTGCATTTTCTTTTTGAAATTTTCTCGTCTCCAAAATATAAATTTTTTTACTCCGTAAATTTTTTTACATGAGGATTTTTCTCGCTTTATAGTTTTTAAAATTCTTCAAATCTTATTGTTTGATTCATATTAAATCAAATTTTCAAAATTTATTTTATTTTATGAGTTTTGCATTTTTTTCCATAATTTCTCCCATTTCTAAAATATAGAGTTTATACTCCGTAAATTTTTGGGGGAGAATTTTTCTTGGTTTATATT
>JBBYHL010431063.1:0-19629 GCA_038381835.1 Adansonia madagascariensis
ACCAAGGGGCATCTGTCATGGAGCAATAGTCTATGTCAAAGCTAAAGCCCTTTGAAGAAGTTCGAGCATGGTTAGAGCACCGACAATGTGAAGTTGGAGACATCCTTAAACCAGGATATGTCTCAATAGTGCATGAGAGGATCAAGATAGGGTACCATCAAAATGATTGGCAAGATTTACAGATTGTATGAACGAATTAGGACAATACTGAAAGGGAATCATTCACTAATAGATATAGAGGTATCGCTCTTATACTTCAAGTTTGTTTGGATATTGGTTTATTACAAGCGGCCTCTCAGTTTTGGAATCTAGCATACCAGTGTTTCACTTTCAATCATGAAGATTTGGTCTCCATGGTTGATGAATACACTACGTTACTCAACATTGAAAGGGCAAAGGTCGACAGGATATACTACAAAGCATTGAATCCTCCAACCTTCAAGAAATAGCTAGCTTAAATCCTTGGGGCAATGGAGTCTTAGATTGAGAGTCATATCAAAACAAAGGGGAATAGTGAATGCATCTCATGGGCTAGTTTGAAAGAAGCAATGGTGAGTACCTTTGACATCCAAAAAATCCAAGATATCTATGCTTTGGCAATATATGGTTTGGTTATATTCCCAAAGATATTAGGCTATGTTGAAGCTACAGTAACAGAAGTCTTTTCTCGTTTATGCTACAACATGAATCCCACATCGGTCATGCTTACAGAAACTATTCGAGCTCTTAATTTTTGTAAGAAAATAGGAATGGGCCATTTCATCGATGTGCATCGCTCCTTCATATTTGGCTCATTAGTCACTTCAGCCCAAAAAAAAGTAAGACGTTACATTACTGCTTACCCAGCTTTACTTTAGCCTTATCTCTAAGGTACTTGAGAAGAAATGGCCTCAAGACAAATCTGAAGAGCAATGGGTCCAAAAATTTTAGAACCTTAAGGGGGAAGAGGTAACATGGAAGGCTTATTGGCTTTTCCCACAAATGATCATATAACAGTGCAGAGATTACAGTTATGTACCACTCATGGGATTATAAAGAAGTACTAGCTACACTTCTCTTTTAGTTCTTCAACAATTCCAGTGCCGTCAATCATCCCATTCATCCAAGACTTAGAGTTGTAGGATTTCAATTATGGTGTGCCTAACTACAAGTTGAAAGTCCATCTAGCCTTTCAAGCATGGAAAGATATTGGAGGGAGAGTAGTATGACCCCAAGATATAATGAATAGAGGATCTGTCACATTAATGATGTTGTGCCTCTATCTAGTATTAGGACATCACAATTGCCAGTTGACAAATTTTCTTCTGAAATTGAATTACTCAAGCAAGAGTTCATATAGGAAAAGGCAACTTTTGCTAAAGAGATTGCTCGATTAAAGGAAGAAAATAGTCCATCGAAAATAGACCTCTACCTCAGGGATGGCAAATAAGGAGGGCTATCAAGGAGAAAAACACCTCAAGGAGGATATCGAGAGCTTGACAAGAGACTATGTGGCCTTTAACAAAGCAAGCAAGTCCTAAAAACTTGGACAGTCATCATTGAGTGAAGGATAGAAATTACTACTCTCGAGAAGAAACTACATCAATGGAGAAAAGTTGCTAGGGTCAATAGGGAAAAACTAATTAGAACCTAGGCTCTCGCATCAACTTATCAATGAGGATTGAACGGTTAGAGGCTCAACTCTGGGATTTGAGAACAAATCAGGCTGAAAGTAGAGTTCTAGCACTCAGAATCCAAGACTTAGAGCATTCTCTTCAAGCTCGTCAAGACTAAGTCAATGCACTAGTGAGAACCTTCGAACAGCGATAGCAAGAAGGGCTTTAAATGGTTGATCATGCACGCCAAAATCATTAGGACTATCATTGCCATCTTACAGAGCAGATCCAGATAGCTTAGTTGGAGGTCGAGAACATCATGGATGTAGCCCGATCCTAACATGTGATAATACTGAAGCCCATGAGAAAGAGTTATTGTACTTCTTGGACCATGTAATCAAGCAATGTAATAGTGTCAGGCATTTTTGAAAGTAATTAAGACATTTTGTTGCTTTAATGAAAGATGTTATTAGTGGAGCTGTCCCTTTATCCAAGTGCCCTTTCTACATAACTAGCCTAATCCTTTCATGGTTTTTATTCATTCATTCACTCTCATTGCATTAAACATGTGCTTGAACATACCATAAAGGCCTAATTCGAAAATAATTTAAAGTAAATGTGATCCAAAACACAAAATCTATAGTTCGCCATTGGTACAACACTTATAATCGTCGGAAAGTGATGGAAAATGATCACCAAGCCCTTATCAGAAGACTCAAACTCATGTACAAAGAATCCTAAGAGTAGGCACTTTATGAGAATGAGGAACTTCAATCATAGATCGTTTAGCTAACTAAATTGCTATCAATGTATTGAAGGAAAAAGGGCAAACCAACATAGTCAAGACGAGGAAAGAATCGGCCTACCCTAAAAGTAATTTGAATGGTGGTACTGAGGCCACCAATGCTCAAGAAAGGGCGCTACATGGGCAACACCCTCTGGCGATGAACATCCCACCATCTTGGCCATTTATTTATATCAATCATGCAACAACATCCCATTTAATTCAAGGATTTAAAGGCGTGAGCTCTTCACCGTCAAGGTCTATAGTCTCAGACCTCAATGAGCATATGAAGCAAGAGAAAACAAAGAGGCCCTTAAAAAATGATGAGGACTTAGACAAGTATCACTCATTAGAGAATTGTCTTCGAGTTGTGGAAGGAAGTAACAAATTTGGAATCATTGGCGCAAATTCATTAGGGCTAGTTTTGAGGCTTGTCATCCCACCTAAGTTTAAAGTGCCCGATTTTAAAAAATAAAATCAGACTACTAACCTTACTGCCCATCTTCACATTTACTGTCGTAAAATGGTGGGACATGAAGAAAACGAGCAGCTACTTATCCATTGCTTCTAGGATAGTCTGACTGGGGTAACCCTTCGATGGTACATAGGACTTGATCCTGCAAGAATTCAGACATGGGCAGACTTGGCATGTACATTCCTTGAACAGTATAAGCATGTGTCTGATTGGGTTCCAGATCATCTTTCTCTCATGAACATGGAAAAGGAATCTTTCGAGAGTTTTAGCTAGTATGCTCAAAGATGGAAAGAGGAGGCAGCTCATGTTCACCCTCCTCTAATTGAAAAGGAAATGACAGTTATGTTTGTTGGCACTTTATGAGCTCTTTTTTAAGAAAGACTAATAGGAAGCGCCATGAAAAATTTCGCTGATATGGTCATATCAAGTGAAATGATTGAGAACATCGTCAAAAGCAGCAGGATATCCATCGGGGAAGTATCTAGATCAATCAAAAAGACAGTAAATAAAGGTAAGAAGAGGGATGTGAATGTTGTAGGTGAGAATCATGCTAGGTTTAATCAAAGTCTACGTCTAGCATAGCCTATGTACTTTCTAAGCACAATGAGTATGGGTTTTACCCTTTACTCATCAGCATTGTAACCAGTCCATGCTATCGAGTTCGCTCTTGCAGTGAGCTTTACACCATATATCATGCAAAGTGTGGCCCAGAATGCACAGTCCCACAATATGCATAATGCGAGAGCTCCGAATAATCAACAAGCATCTGAGAAAGGGAGCACTTTGAACCACTCCTTTACTTGTAAAAGAGATCTACTCTCACTTATTGGCATAACTAGTGTAATGTAGAAACCCCAAGAATGATGTCCTAAAACCCCCAAATAACACTTTGGATCAATGATTAGACACCTAAAAAATAGTAAGAAACTAAAATAGGATTCTCGACCTGACAATTTAAATACAAAACACAAACCAAGAAGACCAAAGGAATTAGAAACATAACCAATGTTTTAGCATTAATTACAAACAAAGATTATCAAAAGTTGAACACCATAAGATTAAACTAACCTTGATAAGTTCTGCTGGAGTCCAAAGAAGAACTCAAAGAAATTTGCCTCACCAAGAAGACTACTTGTATTAATTATCCAAAGAAAAAAAATGAAAAACCAATCTTACAATTGTAACAGACTATTTATAGCCAAAAGACAAAACCCAAAGGCATCCTAACTAGTGAAACTCGTATAGGCTTTTAGATGGCCAATTAAAATGTCAAAATAAAGGCCCTAGCCCAATAACTAGAGTCCCAAAGCATGGGCCCTTGATATATATACTTAAAACAATTAAAATAACATGTGACAGGCATGTGCCACTTATTAAAAAGGGTCAGCCCATAAGTAAACGAAAGATAAGCCTAAATATAAACATTTGGCCCAATCACTAAATAACTTGCTCATAAGCCTGAAGCAAGTTAACTAAGCATGGTTGATTGAAGCCTACTTCCTCCTTGAATTCCAAGTCCACTCCATCTCTATCTTTAGCTTCTTGTATGAATAGCTTCTTATTAGTCCTTGCACATCTTCTTGTAGTTTTTTAGCCTGAGCTCATGTAAAAGGTACACTCGACACTTGGAAGTCTTTTGGAACATCATCTATGTTGTCATGCATTGGCTAGATCACATCATTCCTCCCATTCTTAAAAGGATTTATCCTCGAATTAGCACTTACATCAAAAGGAGAAAGATCAAAAACATTAAACATGGAACTCACTTGATACTTACCTGGCAGATCTAACTTGTAAGCATTGTCATTAATATTTTCAAAGACTTGGAAATATCCATCTCCACATGGTTGCAGCTAGGTTTTCCTTTGTGTTAGAAACCTTTCTTTCCTCATATGAACCCATACCTAATCTCTGGGTTCAAAAGTGACAAGTCAGTGTCCCTTATTAGCTTGGGCAATGCTCTTTTCATTCTTCTTCTCAATGTTTTGTCATGCTTGTTCATGGATCTATTTCACCAAATTAGCCTTCCTCTTTTGGTCTAAGCTAGCTATCTTATTCATCGGTAAAGGCATCAAATACAATGGAGTTAAAAGGTTAAAAACATAAATAATCTCAAAAGAAGAATAACCAGTTGAAGAATGCAAAAAACTATTATAAGAAAACTCGACAAGAGGAATACCATCTTCCCAAATTTTTAAATTCCTCTGAATAACAAATCGTAGCAAAGTTCCTAAAGGTTTGATTTACTACTTTGATTTGCCCATCAGTTTGGGGATGACAAGTGATGGAAAATAATAATTTAGTTCCTAATGTTCCCCCATAACATTCTCTAAAAATAAGTAAGGAATTTAACATCCCTATCACTCACAATTATCCTATGAATCCCATGCAAACGAACAATGTCTCGAAAAAATAAATCAGCTATGATTGTGGCATCATCAGTTTTATGGCAAGGAATGAAATGAGCCATCTTAGAATACCTATCAACAACCATAAATATTGAATCCATTCCCCTCTTGGTTCTAGGCAACCCTAAAATGAAGTCCATAGACAAATCAATCCATGGTCTATTAGGAACAGGAAGTGAGGTGTACAAACCATGAGGTAATATTTAGACTTGGCTTGTCTACATGAAATACAATGAGAACACACTCTCTCAACATCCCTACGCATTTGTGGCCAATAAAAGTGTTCTTGCAATATGGCCAAAGTCTTATGAACCCTAAAATGCCCTATCAATCCACCACTATGAGACTCATGCACAAGTAATTCTCTTAAAGAACCAAAAGGCACACAAAGTTTATTCTCCTTAAACAAAAAACCATCATGCTTATAAAATTTATCGAAAGTAGAATTTTCACATGCCTCATGTATATTTGCAAAATCATGATCTTTTACATACAATTCTTTGATATACTCAAATCCTAATAACTTTGCACTAAGCATAGATATTAGGGCATACATGCATGATAAAGCATTAGCTTCAACATTGTCCTTCCCTTATTTGTATTAAATGACGTAAGGAAATGTCTCAATGAACTCTACCCACTTTGCATGGTAGCGATTCAGTTTACCTTGAGCCTTTATGTGATTCAAGGATTCATGATCAGAGTGAATGACAAATTCTTTAGGCCAAAGGTAATACTGCCATGCCTCTAGAGCCCTCACCAATGCATACAACTCCTTGTCATATGTTGAGTAGTTCAAAGTGGCTCTACTAAGTTTCTCACTAAAAAATGCTATAGGACATTTTTCTTGCATCAAAACAGCACCAATACCTATCCCTGAAGCATCACATTCAATCTCAAAAGTTTTATTGAAATTAGGCAATTATAATAAAGGAGCATAACATAATTTATCTTTTAACAAAGTAAAGGCTCTTTCTTGTTTCTCCCTCATTTAAAGTTTACATGCTTCTTAATCACTTCTGTTATTGGTAAAGTCATGGAGCTAAAGTCCTTCACAAAATGTCGATAGAAGCTGGCCAACCCATGGAAACTCCTTAGTTTAGTCATAGATTTGGGTGTCGACCACTCTTTAATTGCCTTTATCTTCTCTTTATCAACTTCAATGCCTTTTGCACTCACAATAAATCCAAGAAAAATAACTTTTTCCATGCAAAAAAAGCACTTTTTCATTTTAGCATACAAGTTTTCCTTCTTAAGAACATCTAGCACACATTTCAAATATTTCATATGTTCATCTAAACTCTTGCTGTACACTAGAATGTCATCAAAATATACCACAATGAACCTGCCAATGAATGCACACAAAATATGATTTATCAATCTCATGAATGTACTAGGTGCAATAGTAAGACCAAATGGCATAACTAACCACTCATATAACACATGTTTTATCTTAAAGGCAGTTTTCCACTCATCACCCAGTTTCATTCTAATTTGATGGTATCCACTTTTCAATCAATTTTAAAAAATATGCAAGAACCATATAACTCATCTAGCATATCATCTAATCTAAGAATAGGGTGATGATACTTTACAGTGATTTTATTAACAGCCTTATAATCCATACATATCCTCCAAGTTCCATCTTTCTTTAGAACCAATAACATAGGTACAACACATGGACTTATGCTTTCCCTCACGTGCCTTTTTGCCAATAGCTCTTTAACTTACCTTTGGAGTTCTTTGGTCTTCTCGAGATTGCTCTTATATGCTAGATGATTATGAATTATTGCACCAAAGATGAAATCAATTTGATGTTCAAGTCATCTAATTGGTGGTAATCCCTTTAGAACTTTTTCTGGGAAGACATCTTCATATTCCTATAACAAAAAAATAGCAGCACTAGACAAAAAAAGGTTAAGATTATTAGTGTTAAAACAAACCTCTTTGTACATAAGTACAATCAATGGCTTTTGATCATAGAAAGCACTCTTACATCCCTCTCTTTTGCATACAAGCTTTTATTTTTCACTCTTGCTGTTAGATTCTCTTTTTGCTTACTCACACTAACTTGATCTTCTAACACTTTTTTTCTATTTTTGCTCTCATTTTTCTTATTTTTCTCACCACTCACACTCTCTTCTTTTTCATTACATGTGATCTCACATTGGTTCCTTCTCTGTTTATTTTTATATTCATACACCTCATTGGGTGTCATTGGAACAAGTGTTACACGTTGACCATCTTTTTGAAAAGAGTACCTGTGCTTGAAACCATCATGGATAACACGCCTATCATATTGCCATCACCTTCCCAACAAGATATGACTTGCATGCATAGGTACAACATCACATAACATCTTATCAGAATATTTTCCAATTGAAAAGGAAACAATCACCTATTTATTCACCTTAACCTCCCCACATTCATTTAGCCATTGTAGCTTATATGGCCAAAGATGTCTCATGCATTACAATCCTAATTTCTCCACTAAAGTAGTACTAGCTATATTGGTACAACTACCTCCATCAATGATCAAAGTACATACCTTATTATTGACGTGACAAAGAGTATGAAAGATGTTCTCATATTGCTCCTCATCTCTATCCTCCTTCATTTAAAGATTCAAAGCACGCATAACTACTAATGCTTCTCCATGGACCGCATATTCCATGTCACTTTGTTCTTCAGATGAAGATGAAGAATCCTTTTTGCTTTAATCATCGGTCATAATTATACCATCGGCTCTCATGACCATAGCTTTCTTGTTTCGACATTGAGAAGTGATATGCCTAATTCCCAAACATCTAAAACACTTAGTATCATGATATCTATTAGATTGAGAAGAGTTGGTACCTTTTTTATCGCTGATTGCCTTGCTTTTATTTTTATCCTTGTCTTCTTTAAGCTTGGCAATAACTTTTTCATCATTAGTTCTACTCCAATTCATTTCCAAGAAGAATAGAAACCTGAATTTGATGAAGTAGACTTATGCACCCCTTTGAACTTAAGTTGCCTCTCCACCTTTATAGCTATATGCACTATCTCTTTAAGCTCTATATAATGATGCAACTCAATCATATTAGCTGTCTCTCGATTCAAGCCACTCAAGAAATGTGCCATGGTTGCCTCTTGGTCTTCTTCCAAATTATCTCTAATCATGGTGATTTCCATCTCCTTATGGTAGTCCTTTACACTCTTAGAACCTTGAGTAAGGTTTAAAGCCGTTGATGCAAATCTTAACAAAATGCTTCTTCGTTACAACTTTCATCTTAGCCTAACTTTCAATAGGTCTCTCTAAATTTCTATGGTGACTAAGAATAACTTAATCCCACCTAACAATTGCATAATCTGTGAACTCAACCACAGCAAGTTTCACCTTCTTCTCTTTTGAATAATGATGGCATTCAAACACAAGCTCAACTTTTCGTTCCCACTTTAGATACAAGTCAGGATCATTTTTACCCTGAAATGGAGGAATCTTTATTTTAATGCCACCAATATTTTGATCCATACCATCATGATTCTTACACTCCCTTCTAGGCTAATGGTCTTGCCTAGCTCTTTTTTGTGCAAATCTTCCAACATTCATGTACTTAACCTCACTCTCATCATCCTCTTCATCCACTAGCTCATTTTCTCCTAAAGGTTGGATATTATCCTCCTTTCATTTGGTTGCTCTCTTCTCATCCTTGCAATTGTAGCTTCTTGTCTGTCTATTTTATCTTGAAGATTTCCAAAGATAAATTGCATTCTTTCAAACTGTTGTTACATGGCGCAAAGAGTGAAAGCAAGTTTTAGTAGTGTTTCTTGCTTTTCATTGCTACTACCATCCTGTTTGGATGCTTCCATGCCTTTTCCTGCAAAATTCATACTTGTAATAACAAAAATTGGTTAGGACTTCACAAGAATCATTCCCTCATGTGTTTATCCTTAATTTAGGTCTTGCACTCATGTTTTCACTCAATTTGGCTTTTGTCTTACTCTAATGATCTCACTTTCTCATGCCTTTTACCATTCTGGAATTTTTTTTGGTTTTTTTAAAAGATTCACAATGAAGCAATTAAAAGTTAAGTCCAATTTGAAGTAATTCAAACTAATGACAACTCCTAAATTTGCAAAAGAACAAATTGGAAATAAAGAAAGGTTAACAAAAGGAAGAAAGACACGTGAAAACAGAAAATTGACTAGCAAAATTGAAGTAAATAGTAAAAGATAGGGCTGACTCAATTTATGTATATGATCTAAAACCTAATGGAAAAAAATAAAAAAGGAAACAAAACAATGAATGTTCTGTAAATTATGGTGATTAGGTGTATGAATGACTAAAAATGTAAACACTAAAAATTTAGGAAAAGGTCAATCAATCAATTAATTGATTAGAAAAAAATTGATTGGAAAGAGATTAAAAAGGAAATTACTAAAATATCAAAAAAGGAAAGCACAAAATTTGATCAAATTGATATATCAATTAATTTTAGAGAAAAAAAAAAGAAACTATAAAAAATATAGCAAAGGTAAGAAAATTAGAGAATTGATTGGAAGGAAAGAAAGGGGATACTACCAAGATATTAGAAAAGGAAAAAACAAAATCTGGTCAATCTAAGGGGGTA
Source organism: Adansonia madagascariensis (assembly GCA_038381835.1). Lineage (NCBI taxonomy): Eukaryota > Viridiplantae > Streptophyta > Magnoliopsida > Malvales > Malvaceae > Adansonia > Adansonia madagascariensis. The sequence goes on from JBBYHL010431063.1 coordinate 9,876, forward strand.
AAATCATATTAAACTCTCTCAAATTTTCAGAATACAAATTACCTCTTTGCTGGTGCATCTAACCTTTTTTTTGCCACCTCTTTTTTTTTTTACTTTTTTTTTCCTTTTTCTTAAACAGAAATCTAATGATCAGCAACTATTAAGGGGCTAATCAAGACAAGAACAACTTGATAAAAGAAATAAGAGATAGATCACTTGATTTAAACCAAAGCTCTAATACCAAATAATGCGACAACCCTAAGAACAGTGTCCTAAAACCCCCGAATAACACTTTGGATCAAAGACTAGACACCTAGAAAATAATAAGAAACTAAAATAGGATTCTTGACCTGGCAATTTAAATACAAAACACAAACCAAGAATACCAAAGGAATTGAAAACTTGACCTAATGTTTTAGCATCAATTGTAAACCAAAAATATCAAAAGTTGAACACCACAAGATTAACTAACCTTGATAAGTTCTGATGGAGTCCAAAGAAGAACTCACAGAAATTTGCCTCACCAAGAAGATTATTTGTATTAATTATCCAAAGAAAAAGCTGAAAAGCTAGTTTTATAATTGTAATAGACTATTTATAGCCAAAGACAAAACCCTAAGGCATCATAACTAGTGAAACTTGTATAAGCCTTTAGATGGCCAATTAAAATGTCAAAATAAAGCCTCAAGCCCAATAACTAGTGTGCCAAACCATGGGCCCTTGATATAGATACTTAAAACAATTAAAGTAACATGTGATAGGCATGTGTCACTTATTAAAAAGGGTCTGGCCCATAAGTAAACAAAAGATAAGCCTAAATATAAATATTTGGCCCAATCACTAAATAACTTGCTCATAATCCTAAAGCAAGTTAACTAAGCATGGTTGATTGAAGCCTACTTCCTCCTTGAATTCCAAGTCCACTCCACCTCTATCTTTAGCTTCTTGTATGAATAGCTTCTTGATTAGTCCTTGCACATATTTTTGTAGTTGTTTAGCCCGAGCTCATGTAAGAGGTCCACTCGACACTTGGAAATCCTTTAGAACATCATCTACGTTGTCTTGCATTGGTTGGATCATATCATAGTGGCTACAGTATTCATAAACCAAGATCACCACCGTACCTCAAATGGTATGATGAGAATGCTTATTGTGAATACCATGCGAGAGTGCAAGGCCACTCTATTGAGAATTGCACTTCTTTCAAAAGAAAGGTGCAAGGTTTACTAGAAAATAGAGTGATCAAGATTGAGCAAGGTTCTGGACCCAATGTGGGGGCCAACCCATTCCCTAATCACACCAAACCAAGAGTGAATACGATAATAGATGAAAAGGCTATTGAATTAAAAAAATGTGATAAAAGTCAAAACCCCAATGAGTAAGGTCTGGTAAGCTTTCATGAAAATTAAAATAGTAACAGATAATAAAAGTCAAAGAAAAAATGTCGTTGATACATCTTGCTGCCACTATGGTCAAGAACATAATTTGCAAGATTGTCCATCATTTTTGAAGATGGTCTAAGGGATAACGAATCGGTCCAAAATCAAGTTCTATGAGGAGTGGGATGGACATGATGATCCATCTATCAATGATACTAATGAGGAGAGACCCATGATGGTCAGATCTCTAGTTGTTTGTCTCTTATGGGCATGAAGAAAAGAGCTAATAAAAGTTTTAGGCAGTACACTACAAGATGGATGGAAAAGGCTACCCAGATTTATCTTTTACTGATAGAAAAAAAGATGATGTTAGATTCATTGGCACGTTGCAAGCCCATTTTTATGAAAAGGTAACGAGAAGCTTCCCAAAGAATTTTATGGATGTGGTCATACTCTGTGGGAGGATCAATGAGGCCACAAAAAATGAATTAAAAAGAAAAGGTATAGTCAAAGACAAAGGGAAAGGAAAGATGGAAGCTAGTAAGCAATCAAAGTCCAACACTCAAGCCAGTTTGTCTTAAATTCATGCTGAGTTAGACCTAAAAGAAATGATCATTAAAGAAAACTACAAGATTATGGAAAACATAGAAGAAGTTTGAATGCCAATGAATTTGGTTTAGCAAATCCTGGTGTAAGCTAAGTTACTTAATGCAACTGAAAAGACAAAGGAAAAGAGCTAAGTTACTTAACGCAACTAAGAAGACAGAGGAAAGGATTTACAACTTCTGTGACTTCTATACTATTTGTGCTCATACTCTTTAAACATGAAAAAAGTTTCACACAGTGGTTCAAAGGATGATGAATGAAGGTAGCATCGAATTCTATTATGAAAAGCAAGCCCCACATACTGAGTTTACAGATACAACACCATCTGTCAATGCACTAAAAGAAGAAGAGGGCAATCTCCCTTATGGGATTGGAAGGTTATTGATTTTGTACGATAATCGACCAAGAGCTAAAGTTGACCCTGCTCAGCCTCTACCAAAAATGATCATTCAACTTTCATCTCCTTTCCCGTATAAAAATGATAAGGCAGTTCCTTGGAACTATGAAAGCAAAGCCTTAATCATTAGAGAATCTGGCCAGAAAGCAGTAGGTGTTAACCTTTTAGGGCTAAGTCATCTAACTTGGAGTGATCGATGTTAGGCCCCGATAACATTAAAAAATAGCACTCAGTAAGAGAAAGCCAATCTCATTTCTCAAGCACCAAAGTCTGTAACCAAAAACTCAGATTCAATAGCTATCAAGGATCCAGTGAGCGAGAAAGAAGCTACAAAATTTTTCAAATTCATCAAGCATAGTGAATATACTATCATCAATCAGTTGAACAAGCAACTCACCAAGATATCTGTGTTGTCACTGCTGTTGAATTTAGAAGCTCACAGGAATACCTTCCTCAAGGTTTTGAATGAGGCCTATGTCCCTTCCGACATCTCTATAGGCCAGTTGGATTGCCTAGTGAACATCATTGCCGATAATTACATATCTTTTAGTAATGATGAAATCCTCCATGGAGGAAGAGAAAATTACAAGGCCCTCCATATCACCACATATTGTAAAGGCACCATGTTGCCCAAGGTGCTCATTGATAACGGGTCGACTTTAAATGTAATGCCCATGTCATGCTTGAACAACTCCTTGTTGATGCATCTCATATCCAAAATAGTCATATTATTATGCAAACGTTTGATGGAACTTGCCAGAATGTTGTCGGGAACATCATCATTCCACTCTAAGTCAGCTTATGTACTTACAAAGTTGACTTCCACGTGATGGACATTACTCCATTATATAACTACCTATTGGAAAGGTCATGGATTTATTCTGCTAGAGCAGTGCCATCATCTTTGCACCAAAAGCTAAAATTCATCATTAAGAATAAAGTTGTTAGTATTGGACGAGAGGAAGATATCATCACCGCTACCTCAACTGATGCCCCATATGTTAAACCTGATGAAGATGGCCCAAAATCCTCTTTCCAAGCCTTTGAGTTCATTAATGCTACTTCTATCAAAGAGGGATGGCCAATAATCTAGCCTCACCATCAACTCACATGGGTTTGAAGTTAACTATTGGCAAGGGTGCCCAAGTTGGAAAAGAACTCAAAAAATGCCTTCAAGGAATTGCTAGAACCTTGAAATTGGTCAACCAAATTGATAAGAGGGTTGAGATTCAAGCGCAGTGCACAGTAGAAAAGAAAGCAAGCTCAGAAGAACCATGAAAGAAGAGTGGCTTGTTCGTCAAGATGAGACATGAAGGATAAGCCAATGGCATTCCCACCACTTCAGGAAAGTTTTTGCCTAGGGGGACATGTAAATACTAGCTCCACTAGTGTTATGCTCATATTGAACAAACCATTCAAGGATATCTCCATCTATATGATTGGTAAGCGAAAGATGTCAACTTCAAGTCCTAAGACTGGCCTGTGCCTTCTAAGATTTGTTCTAAGTGTTTGGACTGAAACCTAGATTGCTGTACTATTCAAGTCTATTTCAAAGTACCCTAATAAAAGTGACATGAATGTTTATACTGAAACCTTAGGAATTGATTTCGAGCAACTGATCTATACCGGTGAAGTCGAATCTGAAGAGGTCCCTAAAGAGAACCCTAGACCCTTAGACCTATTAAGACTAGTTAAACATGAAGAAAAACAAATATTACCTTATAAAGAATCCACTGAAACCATAAACCTTGGAACAAAAGAAGACCCAAAAGAAGTCAAAATCGAAACCTCCATCAAGCCATCAACTCGAGCTGAACTACTAAGTCTCTTTCAAAAATATCGAGATGTGTTTGCTTGGTCCTATCAAGACATGCCTGGACAGATACCAACATTATAGTCCATAAACTTCCCCTTAAACCTAAATGCAAACCAATCCAGCAAAAGTTAAGGAGGATAAAACCATAAATGCTCCTTAAGATCAAAGAAGAAGCAAGAAGCAATTTGAAACAGGATTTCTTAAGGTAAACAAATATCTTGAAAGGGTAGCCAACATAGTCCCAGTTCCTAAAAAGGATGGTAATGTGCAAATGTGTATGGACTATAGGGACTTGAATCTAGCCAGCCCCAAGGATAATTTTTCTCTACTTCACATTGATACCTTAGTAGACAACACTGCTAAAAAAGCACTATTTTCTTTCATGGATGGGTTTTTGGGCTATAATTAAATCAAAATAGTAGCTGAAGACATGGAAAAGACCACTTTCGTGACCATGTGGGGAACGTTTTGCTCTAAAGTGATGCTTTTCAGGTTAAAGAATGCAGGGCAACTTACCAAAGGGCTATGGTAACAATGTTCCATGACCTTATGCACCAAAAAATAGAGGTCTACGTGGATTACATGATTGCCAAATCACCAAAAAAGGGTGAACATGTTGCCAATCTACCAAAACTCTTTAAAGGGCTTCACAAATACCAGCTCAAGCTAAATCCTACTAAATGCACATTTTGCATCACCTTCGGTAAATTATTGGGGTTCATTAAGAAAGGAATAGAAGTGGATCCTAACAAGGTTAAAGCTATCCAAAACCTACCACCACCTTAAACTTAAAAGGAAGTGAGAAGTTTCTTAGGAAGACAGAATTATATAGCCCGATTCATATCTCAAGTGACTAACAAATGCGATCCAATCTTTAGGCTACTGAAAAAGCAAAATCTTAGAGAATAAAATCAACAGTGCCAAAAAGCTTTTGATAAGGTTAAACATTACCTTTCAAACCCTTTCGTACTTGTGCCATTAGTGCCCAGACGACCACTAATCCTGTATATATCAATCCTAGAGAAGTCGATGGGCTATGTATTAGGACAACATGATGATCAGGAACAGGTTGTTTATTACTTAAGCAAAATGTTTACAAAATATGAAAATAATTATTCATTTGTAGAGAAGCTATGTTGCACTTTAGCTTGGACGGCCCAAAGGTTAAGGCAATACATGCTGTACCACACTATATGGTTAATCACTAAGCTTGATCCCATCAAATATTTATGCGAAGCCCCCACCTTGTCTAGGAGATTAGCTAGATGACAAGTTATGCTTTCTGAGTATGACATCATGTATATGAATAAGAAAGCTATTAAAAGTAGTGCAATAGCAGAATTTTAGGCCGGTCGAGCCACAGATGACTATTAGCCTTTAAACTTTAAGTTTTTTGACGAAGATTTGATGTGCATATCCGAAGCAGAAAACACTGTCAAGTGCGGATCGTCATGAAAAATGTACTTTGATGGAGCTTTAAACGCATTGGGGCAATTCTCATCTCACTCGAGGGAAACCATTACCCTTTCACAGCCAAATTAAACTTTGACTGCACTAACAACATAGCCGAATGTGAGGCTTGCATCATGGAACTCCAGGCAGCCATTGAAAAGGGCATTCAAACATTGTAAGTGTTTAGAGATTCAGCCCTCGTCATTTACCAACTTAAGATAGAATGGCAAACACGTTATACTAAACTGATCCACTATGGGAATCTAATATCGAAGCTCAAGAAAGAGTTTGATGATATTAGCATTCCACATCTAACTTGAGAAGAGAACCAAATCGCTAATGCCTTAGTCACTTTATCTTTTATGTTTAAATTCAATCAAGAATCGGACATTGATCCTAGCCAAATGAGTATCTATTCAACCCTGGCACATTTCCTGAATATTGAAAAAGAGAAAGATAGTTTACCATGGTATCATGACATCTTTCAGTACATCAAGAATCGATAGTACCTGGAAGGCACCACCAAAGCTGATAAGTGAACCATCAGATGATTAGCTGCGAACTTTATTTTGGATGGTGAGATTTTATATAAAAAAGGCTGGGATCAGGTGTTACTCCAATGTGTGGATGCCCTTGAAGCCAAAAGAAGACTTGAAGAAGTTCACAAAGGGATTTGTGGTATGCATGCTAATGGAAATTGAATGGCATGACAAGTCATACAATCAAGTTATTATTGGTTGACTCTCGAAAAGGATTGCATTGACTATGCTCGAAAGTGTCACAAATGCTAAATCTACTCTGACAAGATCTATGTCCCACTGACACCTCTACATGTTATGACAGCTCCATGGCCCTTTCTTATATGGGGCATGGACATGATTAGACCGATTACCCCTAAAGCTTCTACTGGGCATCACTTTATTTTGGTCGTAATTGATTATTTCACCAAATAGGTAGAGGTAGCTTCTTATGCCAATGTCACCAGATCTATCATGTGCAAATTTGTGAAATGGGACATCATCTATAAATATGGTCTTCCCGAACAAATCATTACTAATAATGCCTAAAAAACATGATGATGCAAGCAGTCTACTCTTAATTTAAGATTCAATATCGAAACTCCATCCCATACCATTTGAAGATGAACAAAGTAGTTTAAGTAGCCAATAAGAATATCAAGAAGATAGTTGAAAAGATGGCTGAGACATACAAAGATTGGCATGAAAACTTGTCATTTGCTTTACATGTTTATCACATGGCCGTATGAACTTTTACAAGTGCTACTCTGTTTTCCTTGGCCTATGGCATAGAGGCTATCCTACCTATCAAGGTTGAAATCTTTTCTTTTAAAGTTTTAATGGAATCACAACTTGAAGAGGCTGAATGGGTTAAAAATCAATACGAGCAGCTCAATCTCATTAAGGAAAAAAGAAACAAAGCCATCTGTCATGGGCAGATATATCAAAAGCACATTATGAGAGCCCATGACAAGAAGGTCCATCCTCATTAGTTTCAAGAAGGTGACCTGGTGCTCAAACAAATTCTCCTAATACATAAAGATACTTGCAAAAAATGGACCCTAAATTAAGAAAAGACATATGTGGTGAAACACGTATTCTCTATATGAGCTTTAATCTTAATCGGGATTGATGGCAGTGACCTGCCTAACCCCGTGAACTCTGATTTTGGTAAGAAGTACTATGCCTGAAAAGACTTTAGGATGAAAACTCGAAAGAGCATCCTATTAGTCCCTCGCCTACCACTCATAAAAAAATCCAAAAGAATGAAACAACAAAATAAAATAAAAATAATAAGAAGAAAAAAAAAAGAAAACTAGCTTAAGTTGAAAACCCAAGAGGGAAGTTTAAGTGATCAGACCTCCTTATACAAACAAAGCCAAACCCAAACCATCGTTAGCCTAAAACCAATCTTCCCTGTATCATAACTCTAACCAAGACACCAAGTCATAACCTAACCTATCTACCCTGTGTTGACCAACGCCACTAAAACCTCATCCATGCTTGCATTGGAAAAATGAAAACTACCTAACTTTGAGGCCTTCATCCCACCATGGGGCAATCTAAGGGATATTCTTATAAGTCTCCAGCACTAAAAGAATCAATTGCTTGAAAGAAATCTCCAAAAGCACTCAATAGAGAATCCATGTCATCAGCATCAGAGCCAGTTGACCAGGAAGAATTCTCATATCTCTTTTGTATTTCAAAACCTTCCATAATCTTATAAGTTTATCACAAATTGTACCCTTTTTCTTTGAATAAAAATATTACTTGATTTCTTGTTAGAATCTTTTTGTAGCACTACATTTCATGTTACATCATGCTTATCATTTAATTGATAATGCCTGATAAACAAACAAACTAATAACAGGATTTCCTAGCATTACTTCAAAAGATAGAATTTTGCAAGGACTTTGTTTAAACACCAAGAATGAACTCTTGGGGCCATAATTGGTCTTGCCCTGAGACCCTACATCTAAAGAATGTGCTCAAAACCTCTTCAGTAAGTGGTCATGGACCTCCTGTACCTTTGAAGAAGGGACAATCTTAACATTTAAAGCCTCTAAAAATCTAGAGCAAGATTAACGAACCCTAGGCAAAAGGCCACCTCACCAAAGCCGAAAAAGCCTAAAACCAACCATTGGATTAGGCCTTTAAAGTCATCACCCTTGCATTAATTAGGTAGGCATTTGCATCTCCATGCATTTTGTAGCATTTAACATCTTACAGGTATCAGCTCTTGCATGTAAAAGTCAAATTTATAGGGAACCTAAGGTACCATTTTTTGATTTTGAAAAACCTCAAAAGGCTATAAGTAAGTACCTTTAACCTTATGTGCTCATTGTAAATCACCTAAGAAGGATATCTAAACTCATTTCCTTCTAGTCCTCAAAGAACGAGATGCTTACCAAAGCTCACACAAGTTGGTGACAACTACTTACCTCAGTCTTTAAAGAGCATGACGTTTCCTTACCTCGAAGCCCATACAAGCTGGTGGTAACTACCTACGTCAGTCTTCAAAGAACAAGACGCTTCCCTACCCAAAGGCTCGCACAAGCTGGTGGCAACTACCCACCTCAGTCCTTAAAGAGCATGACACTTATTAAAGCTCACACAAGCTGGTGGCACTTATTTACCTTAGTTTATAAAGAGCTGGACATCTTTCTTCACTTACTTCAAAGCCCACATAAGCTTATGGCACTTGTCTACCTTAGTTCATGAAAAGTTAGACATCTTTCTTTACCTACCCTAAAGCTTGCACAAGCTTATGGTACTTGTTTGAAAAGAAAAAAAAAAGAAAAAAAATGAAAAATAACCTAGTAAGGAGGTCAAACCCTACAAAACTCATCAAAATCTTGTCTTTTGTAAATTGTTTAACCTATCTCAACATGATACTCAATAACTCTTCACTTCTCAGCAGGCATAGAAATCCATCATCCCATCTGAGCAAAATAGTATCTATTTGTCTTTACCTTGCTCCTAATACTTAGCAATGGCTAAAGAGGGTTAGCTACAGACTTCTCATTTTGTCTGGATTAGTTTTTGGCATCCATGAAGTTACATAAAAGATGAATAAAATAAAAAAATAGAAATAAAAGCTGGGGACATAGTGTCAGGTGAAAAATTTTTTAGGAAGGTCTAAAATGCCTATAGCCATATTAAAGAAAATATAAAAACAAGGCATCAAAGGCCACTTTTCATGGTGTTACCAAGGTTATTCAAATGAATACACAATCCATTTCCCATTGTGACCACATTGAGGTAAATCAGGAAGCCACAGGCACGTATAAGTTATATTAGGGAGCAAGTATTGATATGAGGCCTTTACGATGCAAAAAACTTGAATTTTCACATGTAATATCGATACAATAGGGTTTGGTATCAATACCCAAGGGGTGGTATCGATACCTAGAATGTTTGTACCGATACAGACCTTAGCAGTAGCTAAAGTTGTGTTTTTGGCAAAATGCATCGATACACAAGCATGAGTATCGATACAAATCCATGGACTATCGATACTGGCCTCTAAGTCTCAAGATTGGAAACATTTTTTGCTTTTAGTATCGATACATAACTCATTATATTGATACTCAAGAGTAAAAAGTAC
>JBBYHL010431093.1:3815-19624 GCA_038381835.1 Adansonia madagascariensis
ATTCTAAATTCTAAGCTCAGGTCCGAGTTTGACCTAGCTCGGCCTAATAAAATCTTAGTTTATTTTCATAGGCCTAGTCGTGGCCCGAAAAAAATTAAAATTATAAGCTTAGGGTCGAATTTGGCTTTGCATGATCATTTAAGCACAAATCATTGTTCATAATATTAAAAAGTTATTTTCATATTAATATTAATATATTTTATAATTAAATATAAATAAAAATATATTAGTTTATTTAAAAAAACATTATTTTAGGGCAAGTTTGCTTGAAACTTAAAATTTGAGGTTCGGACATGATTGTTTCGAGCTTGTCGGGTAAGCCTGGCTACTTAGCTTAGGGACAATGTAGTTGTTAATTTAAGTTTAACATATGAATTTTTATTTTTTATTTTTGATATAATATTATTTATTATGGTTTTTATATTTTTAATTTATTTTATTATTTTATTATACTATTATTAGACTCTGATTATTATTACTTGAAATAACAATAATAAAATAAGAATAATATTTAAAGTATTTAAAATTTTACTATTAACATAAATAAATTCAATATTTAATGAGTTTAATTAATTAAATTATAAAAAATATAATAAATAGATGATATATTTTATTGAAAATGTTTTCAAAGTTTATAATATGATTTATTTTTTTATAAATTATTATTTTATTATGTATAATCTTGTTCAAGGGTTTAATAGGTAGGTTTGGTTCAATTAGGCTCAGGTTTGGGTTTTTATATATTTGTTTCGGCTCAACCTGGCTTGAAATAGTGGTTTTAGATTTATACATATATATATATATATATTTAAATTTAGTTGTAAGATGTATATTAATAAAAATATTTTTATTGTAATGAATAATAATTTTCACTTAAATGGGTGAGTTTGGGCTTATCAAATAAGGGATTGAGCTTGAAATTTTAAAAAAAAATTCATGTTGTGATTTAGCTGGAACTATAAGCAACTTTAATTGTATATAAAATATAAATTAAATATTTAATATTTAATTAAATTTTTAAGAGAATATTAAAATAAAATCACTAATTAATGTTTTGTTTTATAAAAAATTATTCAATTATAATTTCATCATCCTTATTTTTGGTATTAAATTTGAGTTGGGTTGTGTTCAAATTCGGACTATTTCGAGTTTAAATTTTTTTAAGTTTGAGTTATTAATTTTTTTTGATCAAGTTAGGTTTGATTCGGATTTGAGTTTGAATTTTTTTAGATAAAGTTTTAGGTTTGATTTCATTTTGTTATTTATTTCTAATTTTAGGTTGACATTCAAAAAGGAACAAGCAGCAAAAATGGGCCAAAAATCCACCGATTCCAAAACTGGCCAGCTCTACCGTGATTCCAAAAGCTACACGGAGTGAGATTATGGCAGAACTGAAAGAAAAAAATAAAAGTTCAGCTTCTTGGTGCTGAGCATTTGGCTTCTCAAATTAAATGATGATGATGATGATGATAATAGTAGGAACATATAAGTTCTAATATCTTTACTTCAAAATTTATACTAAGAATAAAAATACTAATCATTCTAAAAAATAAAAGAAAAGAAAGAGAACGGACTCGTAACAAAATTGTATGCAGAGTTATGTAACCTATCTGCCACTCGGTTTCTTATGTTCAGAAACTGCAAAAAGTAGGGAAAAAAAAAAATTGTATCCTTAGGGTGTAGGAACTCTGACACATGGCATGAAAATAAGCATTCACCTGAGAGGATTCGCCGCTGCGTAACATAGGCAAAACTCCACCCAGGAATTTATATAAAATAAAATAATAAATCAGTTATAAAACCCTGCTTCTCCCACTGCCATCTCTCATAATATCGCCAAATATCACACTTGGTGTTCCTCCCTCCTCCTCCTGAGGTTCTATTGTTCTTTTGTTTTCTTTCCATCTTTCTCGGTCTTTCATATCCTACTCTGCAACTGAATGGAATCTTTAATTTTCCATATTTTATTATATATATGGCTGTCTCTTTCTTAATCCTCATCATTGTTTTCAAGAGGTTTTTTTTAAAAGAAATCTAGTTTGGCGTAACGATTCAGTTTATTCATAGATTCCTATATGGAAGTTTTATTGTTTTCTGCAATATGTTCATTTTTTTAATTTCGGCATTCCATCACCATTTTGCTTCAATTAATCTAATGCTGCTTGGGTAGTTACGTCTCTTCTCTTGTTTTTTAAATCCATTTATTTATTTACTTGTTTAGAGGTTAGACATATAGCCTGCAAAATAATTTATGGTATTAGGAATTCAAGGTCGCGTAATTCTGGGTTGATTTGATGGAGAGAGAATGGCCAAATTTTACAAACAGCAATGCTCAGCTGTAACTCTTTTCGTCGTATATTTCTGATAGAATTCTTGCTTTGTCTTAACATATTACAATTCAATCATGATGATTAATTTTCTTATCTCAGCCGATGGCGTTGACCTCCAAGTTAGCTCAGTTGCAGTCAAAGGCAACTCAAGCATCCTAATTTGTGGCAAAGCATGCTCCTCTGTGATACAAGCAGCTACTTGAGCAGGATAAGCACTACATTCAGGAGCCGCCTACTGTTGAGAAATGTAACCTTTTGTCGAAGCAATTGTTGTACACCCGTCTAGCCAGGTTACCCCCTTTTGATCCAATTCATTCTTTAAGCTACTTTGTAACTTTTGGTGATTACCTTCTTCTCGTCATGGTCACATGGAAATGGTTATGGATATGATGGCGTAAAAGTAAAAGGTCTGAGCAGGAAGCTTATGCTTGTAGTTGATAATGGTGTCAAAGTTTAAAGGGAAAGGAAGAGGGCCCCTGTCTTTTTTTCAAGTTATATCATTCTGACTTTTGCAACCTCTCCTATAACAATCAATGTTATGCTTTAAGCATGGCAGTGGGTTGAAACAAAAGGCGTGGGCTGCGATTTAGAATTAAGCGCCAGCCTAGACTTCTCCCAACATCTTATATTTTTCCCTATTGCTTTGAACATCTATCGGTTGCCCTAATGCTTCCCGGCATTGATCAAACCTTCATGCTGATCTATTGGATTTGCTACTCTGTTTACGAACAATTTTCCCTTCTTATATCCTTAGTGATTTGCACATTGCTGTTCTCTTGAACATCTAGAAACAAGAGGCTAGTCTTGTTTGATTGTGATTTTCTGTGCTTGTAATCTACATCAATCAAAAATTTCTAGTCTCCCGCTGGTTTAATAGCTTTTAATCTGAATTTGATGCAGTATTCTTGGTCGTTACGAGGCACTCCAGAAGGAGATTGATTATGTCAAGCATATGTGGAAGAACAGGAAGGAATTGAAGATTGTGGATGTGGGCATTACTACTCTATTTGGGTTAGAATGTTTTGCTTGGTCTTGTGCTGGAGAGATTGTTGGTCGAGGGTTCTTCACTGGTTACTATGTCTAAATTGAGTCACCGAGAACAGCTTTTATGGTTGAGCTGGTCAAAGCTTTCACCATATGCCATTTTCTTAATGTTTTAGTCAAATCATGTGGTAAGATGTTCTAGACGGGTAATCTTCTTTATCAGCCTTTTATAGGCTAGACTTTGATTTGTTCAGGCTTATATATATATATATATATATACACACACACACACACACACACACATAACAAGAGGGGCTGATATTTCTATCGAGTATAGTGGCAGATAAACCTCTTTGAACATGGAAAATACTAAGGGCAAGAAAAATCTCGAAATCCCCCTTCCTCCTGCTTAGTCTGCTAGCCTAGCTCATACTCTATCTTGATGCAAACCAGGTATTACCTCTTTGGTTTTGGTAGCTTAATTCTTCAGTTTTCTCTCTTGAAGCAAAAGCAAGTTCTTCATCTTGCTGGTTTTGGTAGGGTTAATTGTTCTGTTTTCTTTCTTTTGATTCATGCGTGATTATGCTCGTGCGTTTCAAGACCCAAACCGTTGGGAAGATCTTGATTGTTGCTAACGTCTTTTGATCATGTTGCCGGTTTATATTATATATATATATATATCTTTGATTTTGAGCCTTGACTGTGAGTAAAATGTGTTTAAACATGCAAGTAACAACTTATCAAAAGAAATTTGAGTTTTAATATATTCATGCTGTTAGTTTCAAAGAGGTGATAGTCAACTTATTTTTTTATCCTAAGCAATGATTAAAAAAAAAAAGAAAGAAAAATGAAGAAAAGGAATTTCAAGAACTGAACATCTTTCAATGGCAATCTTAACGAGGCCCCAGCTTGAATTGGAGATCTTTTTTATTTTTTTAATAATTTAAGAAACAAAAACAAAAGAACTTTATCAGCCACAAAAAGAACATATTTTATGTTATTATTTCACTTGTAACTATTCTTCAACACACACTCGAGCAAAAAGCTTCACGATTCCTAAACGTTGCATCCGAAGAACCTCATCTTTTCTTTGTATGCCAAAATCGAGGGGCATCCAGACTAAGAAGTTTCTCTACTTTTTATGTCTAAAATCTAAACGTAGGACAACTCCTAAGTAGAATTGACTCTGTATTCTCTATGAACAAAAGCTTTCTTTAATCTTCGCTTAAAAGAGATGATTCCTAAATGCAAGTAACACCTTTGGTGTCAATAGCAAAACGAATGCCAAGATTGAACCGAAAAACATTTTGACAAGGTATTTCAATGGGTCACCTTCGGCTTCTTCGGAAGAGTCTGTTGTTGAGGTTGACAGTGCTTTTGCAGATGGTAGAGCTTCAACCACAGCATCAGCTAGATCAGTGATGAATGAAGAGGTGCAACCTAGAGCAGGCACACGGCCCCAATTCTCGATGCCAGATTCGAGAGCTAACTCCTTATATTCCATGTCAATCTCTTCAAGAGTCTCTATGTGCTCACTCACAAAGCTGGAAATTTGTGAATTTTACTAAAATTGATTTCCACTACATAATCTAGCACTTTCAAAGCACATGTCAATAATAGCTACTTTAAGTTCTGAGTCATGTTACCTTATGGGAACAGCTAGAAGACTCTTCACACCTTTCTGGCCAAGCTCAACAAGAACTTCATCCGTGTAGGGCTTCAGCCATTGCACTGGACCAACTCGACTCTGGAAAGAATGCATGAAGAAGTTGTTGAGCATAAAAATTTCTATTTTTTATTTTTCAAGTTAAGGCAGAAGCTTGGCTCTAAAACCAACCTGGTAAGCAAGAGTATGATCATTTCCAATTCCTCTAGCTTTCAGCTCTTGCATAATTAAGCAGATGCACTCTTCCATTTGATCTTTGTACGGATCTCCAGCATCCTCAACGTAACTAACCGGCACACCATGGGCGCTAAAAAATATCATGACCTTAAGTTCAAAAGAATATTAGAAATAGTTGTTAATAAAGTCAATCTCAAAAAAGGACCAAAATCCAACATCTCAAATTCTAATCACTGACTTTTTGCATAAAAGAATACAATAGTAACCAAACAAACCTCTTCAGGCTTTGCAAATTTCCCCAACTCTTTCTCAATTAAGTCAGCCATGGACTTAATATATCCTTGTCGTTGATACCAAGAGAGAATGACAGAAACAGGTAGCCTTGATAAATATGCATCTTCCCTGAAATATAACTCGTTTTCAGAGTCATTTATAAAAGGGGAACAACAATGGATGATTTCAAGCCTAATAAAAATTTTCTAACACCTACCCGAATATACGCTGGAGAACTCGGATGCTTGACCCAGTTGTGGAGATGGAGAACTGAGGATACAGTGGCAGCACAACAAGCTTCGTTATCCTGTCCCGCTTAATCTGTTGCATAAAATAAATGCTTAGCAATAGAGATCAATGCATTTTGAAGATAAATCATCCAATGCTAAACAGACGGTTCTTTATTAAAATATGGGGTATAATTTCAAGTTATTTGAACGCATAGACATATAAAAGGAGAACTTGCACATATGAATTGCATTTCTTTCTTTTTCTTATTACTCCCTATATCTATCCATTCTGAAGGATTTGCTCAACTTAACGATAACCCTTATATAAACCAGAATAGCAGGTGCTCAGTCATGGATAAGGTATGACAGAGGTTCATAATTTCACCAACGATCTCGAAAGAAATTTAGAGCACATGAAAATTTTGTGTGACTAAAAAATGACCAACCTGCTCGATTGCCTCCTCGGTGAACGGGTACCAATATCGCATTCCGACATATACATTGGCATGTAAATTCTTTGCCTCCAAAGCCATTCTAAGAGCATCCGCCTGCAACAAATTCTTCAAGCCGTAAATACACTTATCACATGAAAACCACAGAAGTTTCAACAAAAAGCATGGAACAGATTTAACATGTTTCACTTTGGCAGAAACTACCCATGCGAAACACAGTTGTTCACTTGCAACCACAGCTTTTGGCACAAAGTAAATATCCCAATTTCTACAATTAAGGGGATTTTAATTTACCTGTTCATCAGTTATTTTACGCAAAGGTGAGCCACCACCAATGGCAGCATATCCCTCTTTGCTTTTGGGAGCCCGAAGAACAGAAATTAACTTTGCCAATGGTCGTTGAAGAAACTTAAACAGCCTTGGTAGCCTTATTATATCCTGCATAAAAAAAAAAAAAAAAAACCAATATCACCATTAGCACACCAATGAAGCTTAAAAACCCATAAAAGAATATAAAAACTAGATTAAAAAAGGGCGAGAAAACTTAACATACAGGATCAGCAAATAAGTTATATAGAAATGGTTGAACATCGTTAAGAGTCTCTGGCCCTCCAAGATTCAAAAGTAGGACCCCAAGCTTCTCATCAGCGGCATGTGCGTAGTAAGATTCTACAACATTTTCACCCAAAGTGCAAACCCCCACCGTCGAATTCGCTTGTGAGTTGAGATTTCTCTTCTGAATTAGGCCACTACTGAGATTGGCTCCTTTGAGAACGCTATGATTTTGGGTATTCGAGAAACTTGAGATTACAAAAGCTTTAGGTGACGGTTTATCAACATCATTGACTCCTTCAGAGGAATGGCGTGAGACAGAGGCAATACATCTGCCCCTAGTAATCGACCTGAAAAACAAAATAAAGAAATTAACAAAGACGTAAATCTGGAAAGCATTTGTCCCAAAAATTACATTTTTTTGTTCACAATAATCAAAAACTTTGAACAATCTAGAAATATTATTAGATCTAAAAACCCATTTAAAAAAAATAAAAAACATAAAGTATAAACCTTTTTGATTAAAACACCAAGAAAACAAAAGAATTACCTTGAAAATATATCATCAGAATTGCGGAGACTGGAACCAGAAAGTTTGGTATGGGAAAGAACTCCAGATAAAGAAGCTGCCACCATGGTTTTGATCCGAAGACTTGTTTCTCAATTGAAAGTGCAATAACAACTGAGAATCTGGAGAAAAAGGAAGTGAGAATAAATAAAATATATATATATATATATATATATATATATATATATTAAAAAGTGGTTGGAAACTAGTTTTTCGGTGAATTGGTAGGCGAATTTTGTAGGGGTTATTTGAGAAGAAAAGAGAGAACATTTGCCTATGAAATTTGGAAAGTCAAATAAAAACTGCGTTCGTGCCCAAGGCTATAGTAAACGTGTATTACCAAGGCTATACACGTACGTTCAAAGGGAGAAAGCTGACGGGATGGATGGAGCCTTGGACGCCAAAACCTTTATAGAAGCTTCCAAGAAGGTAGGAATCAAGGCGGTCCTTCTCATTTTATTATTTTCTTCCTTCTCTTCCAACAAGATGGACGATGTATGTATGAATGTATGTATGTCAAAACGCCGTCGTTTTAGTGTGACTTAAAAGTCCTTGACGCCACCAAAGTAAGTTATTTGGGTGTGCCACGAGCTACCAAGTCCAAAATTCCAAGTATTCAATTAATAACATTAAGTTAGAGATTATATTTTTATTTGCATAAGTTAAAAATAATAAAAATCTTTAAAATTTATCATTTTGTGTATTTCTTTTATATTTAAATAAATCTTTAATTTTTAATTTTTAATTCATATTCAAATAAATTTTTAACTTTTATTTTTTACTTAATCTTAAATTTATACTTAAATTTTAAATAATTATTTATTTAGATGAAAATTAAAAATACTTATTTGAGTACAATAAAAATTAAAAGACTTATTATAATTCAATATTTATTTTCATATTTTAACCTTAAAATTATATTAAAAATAATATAAGGGATTGGATTATAGTAAAAAAAAAAAAAATTTAGTCCTTCTATTATTTAATTGACTATTTTTATCTTTATACTTTTAAATTAAGCAAAGTAGTAAAATGGCTAATTATGTTAAACGAAAACCATCAAAATGCCGAGTGAAGTCTTCTTACAATACCTCTATTGTAGTCCAAAATGCAATTTAACCCTTGTGGAATTAAATTAAGTATCCATATATGTTTAAAATGGAGTAAAGAAGTGTTAGAAGAATAACAATTAGAAAGCTAAGAGGACCTTATAAATATTGATTTGTCAAATATTGACATCAGCATCCGTTCTAACATCTAATATGGTACATCAATATTTGTAAGGTCACGTCACTTTTTTAACAATTTTATTCTCGACATTGTTAAATATTTTTTTTATTTGCTATATTTTTAAACATACAAAGATCAAAATATTTAATCTAATATTATAGAAATTAAATTGCATTTTGGACTGTAGTAGAGAGATAGGAAAAGAACTTAGTACTTTACTAGTTTTCGTTTAACACCATTAGACATTTTATTATTGTACTTTAATTTTAAAAATATAAAAATAAAAATATTAAATTTATATATGATTTAGATTACTACATACCTTATTCTAGTATTTATACTTACCTACTAAATTCAAACAATTTCAAGGATCTTTTAGTTATCCAAGTTTTATTTAATTAACATCTTTTAACTTAATTCGTATGTAACTTGTGAAATTATTTTAAGGAAAAAGATTAGCACCATTTTGGTTTTTAAGAAAAAGGAAAACATTAAAATCACTGTCTATTTAAGTAATTTCAATGCAACCAGCGTTTTAGGGTTTTGGAGAAACCACTCTATAAAAGCAAGCTTTACTCGGTACTTCGTATGCAGCCTTCTCGTCTCATCTTCCCCAACCCTTTTCCGGTTCACTTTGCTTCACTATAGTTTTTTTTTTTTTTTTTTTTAATTGCAAATGGTAATTCTCTGATAAAATGTGGTAAAGAATGATAGTTGCAGATTGGCTCCATAACAGAGTCAACAGCAGGTGCCGATCCATGGCGACCTGACTGCCGCTTGGAGCCAAGATTTACTTAAACGGGTGAAGACCCATGAAACTCACAGTTGTTTCATGACACAATAACCCGCTTATATTTCCTCTATTGTCTTATCCCCCCCCCCCCTCTCCATTACTTTGGGGCTTTGATCAGATAGTTTTATTGTGCTTTTAAACAGAAAAATTGTATATTTTTTGGGAGCTGAAACTGAACAGTTGAGAGGGGCATCCAGTCAGACACGGGTGTTTGTTGTTTTTAACAATAGCAATCCACCTTTTGCATGGTGCCCAAAGCCGAGCTACTTACACGATTGGAGGGAGCCTTTGCTTCTCCATGGTTTCCTTCAAATTTAAAGCAGCTAAATGTTTTTTTTATCACCTTCTTCAGTATATTCAGCACCAGCTAGATCTGAATCCTTTTCTATCCCCTCTAGTTTACGATTATCACTCTTTTATTGGCTTATCTTATTATTTTGTGTTTATTGGTATTGGATGATTACGTTAATGGCACCACAATTGAGTCAGCAGTAAGAGCCTTGTCCATGGTACCTTTTCTGCCGCTTGGAGCCAAGAGAAACTTGCTGAAAAGGAGATTGCTTGAAATGTTTTCTAATTTCATGTTAGGAATCATGCAGTTTTCGGCAACTTTTCCTGTCGAAATCCCATTCACTTCAAACTTCCATGTTTTTTTTTTTTTTTTCTTGTTGATATTATTATGCTTTTTTGTTTGTATCATCATTCCTGTGATTCCCCATTTGACTTCTTATTTTCGTTTGAGTAGTTCTTTAACAGTTGCTTGTATGGCAGATTGCAGGCTTTCGTGTCAGTACTCATTTGCAACAATCCTGACTCTGGCTTCTGGAATAGAAGCTCCTTTGGTTGACAGAGATTCACTACCAACGGAGGTTTATTGATTTTTTTCCATTTTAATGTTATTTGGTAAAGAAAATTTGTTCCTCAGCTCAAATAATATTATTCTGTAATTAGATTATTATTCTACTCCAATTGGTTGAAACTTGCAATGTAACCTGTAATTAAGAAATCTGAAGCCTCTTTTGTGAAGGTATCTTAATTCTTAACTGTGAAATCATCAGTGGTAAACTCATCTCTGACAAGCAACCTTTGCAATTTTGCTTTAAAACCTTAGCGGCCATATTATAGATAATAGACTTTAATCCACTGTGAAATAAGGTTGGGGTAACCTGCTAATAGCATTTCCATTTTCAATCCAAATGGATCAAAATAAGAGCTTGAATTGAAATCACCGTATCATTCAATATAAACATAGGAATCAGTTAACATTTCTGAACATGAATACAAGTATAAAAAAAAAAGGCAGAGCCTAAACCCTCCAAATTCTGCGAACTGAAATGTCAAAAATGGCAATGGAAGTAACAAAGATGTATAGAAACATAGGACCCAATTATCAAAAACAATAATCACAAACAAATGGACAAAGAGGGGTACTTTCAGTGTTAGATTTATTAATACCCAATTCTTCTTCAGTCTATAGAGCAACAAAACCATCTGCAGTTCTCTGTCGAGGCTGAGAAGATGATTAATTGAATCCTTCATCTGTAGTTTTGTTTACTCCTTTCATCCTTATTCTTCTTCTTCTTCTTCTTCCTCAATGATTTGGGTTTCGAATTTCCATCACCACTGGGTTTCTCAGTCTTTTTTCCCTTTTTCCTTGAAGTTTCTTCCTCTTTTTACCAGCAAATATCTCATCAATTTCGTTACCAGCAAATCTATCTTACTTATTATGTTTTTTAATTAAATACTATGCCATATAATTTTAAATTATTTTATTTTATTTTTATTTTCGCATGATATTTTCTATTGCATATAATACCACACCATATTATTTTCAGTTGGTCTTGGTTTCTAACATAACTTTTATATGAATATCTGTTAATCACTACTAAATAATCTGAGGTATGATAGCGAATCAAAAATGAATCAATTGTAATATTAGTTATAAATCTAAATTACTCAATAAATTTGAATCCTGGATTTGGTTGGAACTGAACCCTTGCTTTGCATTGCTTGGTATAATACTGCATATCGCAGAATGAGGGGGAAAACATTAGTCAACCAAGTCCACACGTTGATTATACTTTACTATTAACATTTAGTATAAGATTTTAAAGACTAAATTTAACATTTATTAAAAAGGAAAATATTCCATAAAAGAACAACTCCTAACAGCATATGATTTTAATAAGAGAAAAAAACTCAATGGAAAGTTCCATCACATTTATCTTACTATTGAAACACCAGAGAAATTCATATTCCAACACTCCGATAGTTTTATTGATCTCAACTACATTTGAAAATTTTCATGAACCGATGAATACATTCGAAATAAGAACCCTGAAATTTGTGTTGGATTTCGCCTTGTTCTGATGTTCTCAGTGTCGCTCATAACTAGATAAGTAGTACTTCGTAAAGTGAATCTGCATTGAATCATTCATACACCAGGAATGGGAAATTGGGTTGCAAGTGCTTCGACTCGACTACGGAGATCTGACACCTTACCCGTCAGGGGAAAATCGGGAGACACCACAAACTTCAAGAACTCTTGAAGCTTTGATCCAGAAACTAATCCTTTAGCATCAATAGTTATTTGCACACCTTCATGGATGAAGTCAGCAACAGCCGCAAATTCCTTTTCTCTAAATCCTCTAGTGGTCATAGCAGGTGATCCGATGCGAATGCCACCTGGAACAAGTGCACTCTTATCACCTGCAAATTTTAAGATGTGTAACTACCGGTTATATATATACATAAAAAAATTAAATGAACTGAAAAAAAAAATGCAAATAAGGCAGAACATACCAGGCACCGAATTTTTGTTCAAGGTTATAGAGGCCATGTCAAGTATTTTCTCTACTCGAGCCCCATCGATACCCTGTTGAAGGAGAAGTTAATTAATACAAGGAAAGAGGCAAAGGGAGCTTAGGGTGTCTACAAAAGAATCAGAACAAGAGTTCTAATGCTACTCGAGTTTTCAAGAATTGTGACAGAGATAGTAACTTACCAATGGCCTCAGATCCACAAGCACAAGGTGATTGTCACTGCCACCAGAAACCAGTGTATAGCCAAGTTCAACCAATCTGCTAGCAAGAGCTCTACAATTGGACACTACCTGCAGGATGAAGTACCCATATTAGACTTGATCATCAGGACATAACTTTGAATTTTTATCTTTGAAAGACAGTACCTGATTCTGGTAAGCCTTGAACTCAGGCGACTGTGCATGTTTCAAGCAAACTGCTAGTCCACCAATTGTGTGGTTATGAGGACCACCCTGCATAGAAAACATTATGTTTCGCATGACATGACTAGTTCGTAACTTCAAAACCTCAGCTTGAACTTTGAAAGCCAGCAGAAGGTTGGAATAGGAAAATTCAGATTAGTAATAGGAGCAAATGAGCTGAGTCAAACTGACCTGTAAACCTGGAAAAACAGCATTATTGATGGCAGATTCTAAATCAACTCCAAGAACAGGATCCTTCTTGAAGAAGATCATGCCACCTCTTGGACCTCTCAAAGACTGGAAATGAGCAAGAAAATTAAGTAGGTTATTCACAAGGACATTACTGCAAAGGGAATAAATTGTACAATTTGAAAGATACCACACTAGCAAGTTTATGGGCAGGGCAGATCCTCTAATGCAAATGATAACTAAATCAGGATCAAAACAAAGTTAACACTATATTCTTTGCTAGATGAGGGAAAAGATAAACTGAACTGGGAAATCAAGCAAGATTCGCCATGCTACAAGAAACTACATTTTCTCAAGTACCCTTAATATAAATATTTCAACAAGCAAAGCTAGTAGCATGTCAAGTGAATTTAACATAGATAGAGTTTAACACATTAAATGAACATATTCATCCCAAACCTTGTGTGTAGTTGTTGTCACAATATCACAATATTCAAAGGGGTCAGCAACTACAGAAGCAGCAACGAGTCCACTTATATGAGCCATATCCATCATGAGAAATGCACCGATGGCATCTGCGATCTTCAGAAAGATTTCAATCAAATAAGTTATAAGCTATGAGAAGGAATATATGAAATGCATAGAAAAAAAAATAGTTTTCACTAAATGATAGGTAAATTATGGTAGGCATTATAGCACAACCAGCACCTACCTTCCTCATGCGAGGATAGTCAAAATCTCGAGGATATGCACTGGCACCGGCAATTATAAGTTTTGGTCGAAAGAGCGTGGCTGTTTTCTCAAGCATGTCATAATCAACAAGGCCTGTTCCAAATTTCAGACGAAATGAATCAACCACCAAGCATGCTTACCAACCACTAAATCTTAGCAAGTCAAACAATAAGGAGGCATAACCTGTGGATTCATCAAGTCGATAAGGCATTGACTCGAAATAGATTGATGTGCCAGACACTCGTCTTTTAGGAGTCATAAATCCATGTGACAAATGTCCCCCGTGAGGTAAGTCCAGACCCTACACCAATTACATTAAGAAATCATCGATTTGAGTACCATCCAACAGAAGAAACAAAAAAAAAAAAAAAAAACACCTAAATTACAGCAGCTAAAAAATGCAAAGGTATCTTACCATTATTCGATCATGTGGATTAAGAATAGCTGTATAAACCTCAAAATTAGCAGGAGAACCTGACAATGGTTGAACATTAACGCCCCACTTTGTTTCATCCAAGTGAAACGCTGCCAAGGCCCTCTTCTGGCAAAGTGTTTCAAGTTCATCAATGTACTCATTGCCACCATAGTACCTGCAACAAACAATAAGATCATTGGCTGCACACAATTAAATCAGAACCAAAAAAAGAAAAAAAGAGAGATTAAATCTCTATGCAGTTGGCTTAATTAAATATACCTTTTACCAGGTAGTCCTTCGGAATACTTGTTTGTGAGACATGACCCGACTGCCTCCATCACTGCACGGGATGTAAAGTTCTCCGAGGCAATAAGCTCAAGGCTTTTGAACTGCCTCTCCTTCTCCTTGTTAATAATCGCACGAACCTCAGGATCAGCTTCACCGAGGGCATGGTCCACAAAGCTCTTTTCGAGCAGAGGGACAGAGACAGAAGAGGCCGGAATCCCAGTGACTAAGCTACCTTCAATTTGAGCTCTACAAGGCTTCACTGAGTTAAGTTTAATATGGTGCTGGAATCCAATAATACCGGACCCTTTTAAAGGAAATGCTAGTTTATTGACCCTCATGGGCTGTTGCAAAGAACCCATCATTGCAGCTCCACCACAAGCCTGCATTCTTGCTTTCCACTAGTATACCTCACAAATTTCCTACGAATTTACAAGGGAACAAAACACAGAATTAAAATGAAAATTTAATTTCAACATAATTTTTTTTTGTGGTTAAAGCAAAAAAAAAAATGAACAGCCTTTAAGACTTAATCCCATATGAGAAAAGGAAAACAAAAGAAAAAAAAAGAAAAAGGAGGAGTTCTGCTTTGAAGAGTGAAGTTCTTGCAGGAGATTGATTAAAAGCTGACACGAAAATTCTTAAACTTTACCCTTAAACATGTATAACTAAAGACATACAGCAAATCTTAACTTAAAGCACAAACAGTAAACGATTTAAACAATATAGCACAGATAATACACCGATAAAATCTAATAAGACGAATTAGCAGGGTAAAAATGAATAAAGCAAAAACCTAGCTTTCTCGCGTTTTCTTTTTGAAGTGAATAGGTTGACGAAGGGGCTAAAAGTTTTAAAACCCTAAAACTGTAATGAAATAATAGAGCCGTTTGAAGCAATAGAAAAATAATAAGAAGGAAAAAGGGAAAATCCGAAGCGGCTGGACTGGAGGATTATATTCTTTAATCTTTACCACTCGCAAACTCAACCAGTAAGTGACAGAAGTGGAAAAAAATCTTTGTCAAGGTGTAAAATAATTCCTCGACGGGTTGGTCTATTGTGTCTCCTCCTAAGTATTGGCTCTGACGTTGCCACTTGGCCTACTAACTCCTGATCATGTGATCATGATATCCAAAAACAAAACCCTTCAATGACGTGCTCTTTATTTAGATAACAAGCACGTATGCTATGGTCAGAAAATAAAGGGGCATAAAATGAAAAATAAACTTGCCATTTCAATGTTTTTTCCTTTAAAAAACTTGCCAAAATTCATAGTAGATTTCTGGAAATTTACTTACCAGATGAGAACTGAGAAGGTAAGTCTTTCCTTTAACGTTACAAGATGAAATATTGATATATTTTTATATATTATAATTATATTTAAAGTATTATATATTGATTTATATAAATTTATACTATCAAATGATAAATGTTTGAATTTAGGTGGATGTAGGTCGTGCCACATTAGCTTCCAGCAATGTCGGGTTTGAATTATTTTAGATATAAATTAATTTAGCTTTCGAATATTTTATGCTTTGATTATTTTTGAGTTCAAAACCATTTTAAATTTAAATTCTTTTGCGTTTAGATTGGATTCGATTTCAAGTTAATCAAATTATTTTAAGTTCTTCCAAAAAAGCATAATTAATTCAAAATGCTTTTGGAATTGGGATTGAATTCAACTTTTTTTTTTTCAAATTTAAATCACAA
>JBBYHL010431134.1:0-19615 GCA_038381835.1 Adansonia madagascariensis
ATAAAATATGTAAATATTAATATAAAAATAACTTTTTAATATTATGAATAATGATTTGTACTTAAATGGGTCGGCCAGGACAAATTCGGCCCTGAGCTTAGAATTCAAAAATTTTTCGGGTCATGGTTAGACCCATAGAACCGAACTAAGTTTTTTTTGGGCCAGACGGGGCTAAATTCGTGCCTAGCTTAGAATTTAAAATTACGTAAAAGTTATTACATTTAACATAAAATAAAAAAATTAATGTAAACTATACTTAAACCCGAAACCGACCTGAACTTGAACCCGAACCCGAATTGGCCCGAACCCTGATTGGCCTGAACTCGAATTAGCCCGAACCCAAATAGACCGGAACCCGAATGAGCCCGAACCCGAATGGACCCAAACCCGAAAGAACCTAAGCCCGAATGGACTTGAACCCGAATTAGCCCGAACGGACTTGAACCCGAATTAGCCCGAACTCAAAAAATCTGAACCCGAAATGACCCGTTCTGAACCCGCCCGAACCCGCCGAATTACCACCTCTAGTCCTATGTGATCACCAAGATACTTATATATCAAAGGTAATAGGAATAGGTTGTTCCTTTATGATGTCATTAAGCCCTTTAGTGGTACGGGGATCCTTTCATATCAAAGGTATGTACTAGCGGTATTTTTATAATTTTGCTCAGAACTGAGTCCTTTAGAGATACTAGGATACTTTCATATCGAAAGTACTCTAAAGGACATTTTGGTCTCATCGACCATGTTCGAGTCCTTGAGTTTAGTTTCGTAC
This sequence comes from Adansonia madagascariensis, assembly GCA_038381835.1. Lineage (NCBI taxonomy): Eukaryota > Viridiplantae > Streptophyta > Magnoliopsida > Malvales > Malvaceae > Adansonia > Adansonia madagascariensis. The sequence goes on from JBBYHL010431134.1 coordinate 776, forward strand.
ATGTAGTTGAAATTGAGTCATAGGGTAAATTTTATTATTTATTATAAAATAGGAATTTTTAAATTAAAGCAATATCTCCGATGTTAAAATAGTATGTGGAACTTCTCCCAGAATATAAAAGGGATTATACAGATTATTTTAACGACGAGATATCTTTTTCCAAAAAATATTAAGATTTTTTAATTTTCGTAAAATAAAACTGTTTGTATTCCTTCAACTCTCCAGTGGGGTACAAAAGATTTTTTAATTTTTAAAATCTTTAGGATTATTTCACCACTCTGGTGGGGTAAGAAAGGGAATGATATGGTTCTCCAAAAGGGTGCAAAAGATATTTTGATTTTTAAAAATATTAGAAACCCGATTTTCTCTAACAGAATAATAAATTTGTTTCCAAATTTTTATTTTTATAAATAAGAATTATAATTATATACTAGATATTGTAATCATATAAATATCAAAATTTAAGTTAACATGTGGTTAATAGATATCGATCCTTACTTGTAATTATAATCAACTCCTGAACTTTTTAAATAATCTTTGGTGCTATCATAGATCTCGTAATTTATTTTTAAGGGTTTCATAACCCTTAAAATGCAAACTTTAATAAGTGACCAATCTCACCCAACCAAGGTAGATTGGTGGTGACTCCAAAATAAATGGTCGTTTTGTAATGATTATTAAGGGTTAAGTCAAATGAATGATTCATCTTGAGAACTCGATCTCTAAAATATAATAATAATAATAATAATAATAATAATAATAATAAGACCCCTAAAAATAAAAAATAATAATATATAGATATATATATAAGAACGAGGGTTACACCTGCTTTTTAAGTCAGAGTAGTAAAACTTTGCATTCGGGCCATGTTGCGATAGTTATGCACTTCTAGGATATTGTTATCGACATTTTTCATCAATTTTGGTTTTATGCGTCCACCATAAACATTATGGTGGTCCACACTAACATTCAACTAATATCTTATTCTTGGAAGCTTAAGGATGGACAACCGCTATATGTTTCTGCAAATTGCCTTCTTGTTAAGGCTCCAAAATAAGAAGCTGCTGACCATGCTTTTCATTATGTTGCTCTTAAACTCTTTGATCGCATGGATAATAATGAAGATTTGGATGATTGGAATGTGTCTAATGATAAGGAACAAGTATATATATATATATATATATTAACATCTAATTCATATAGCAACAAAAGAATAAAGAAATCAACCGTCAAAGAACAAAAGAACAAAGAAATCGACCGTCGGAAGCAAGTAACAAGACCATTATGCATTACTGGGTTTGAGCCATTGAAGATATCTTGCTACCGAGGATCAGATAAGTAAGAAGTGACCATGAAACTACCTTAAGACATCATCCTAACAAACAGGCAGCTCTTTTTCTAGCGGAGGAGACAAGGCTGCAAAATAAGCAAAAAAGGATGAAATAGAGAATCACTTTTAAGTTCATTCAAGAAGTAAATGAGATTTTGATCGATCCTGTGAGAAAAAGAATTTATGACTCCACTGATGAGTTTAAATGATGAAATTCCAACTAATTGTTCCCCACAAGTCTTCTAAAAGGTGCTCGGTCTAGCTTTCGTGAGGAACGTACAATGGTCAGCTACCAACCTATCTTATCTTTAGGTAATGAAAGTACTTTACTTAAAGACATGGATGATTTCTACAATTTTTGGTATAGTAAAAGCTAGAGGGAATTCTTGCATACAGATGAGTACAACCTCGAACAAGCTAAGTCCCATAATCATAAAAGATGGATGGAGAAGTAGAATGTAAAATTATCCGAGAAAGCTAAGAAGAAGGAATATGCTCAGATAAGTACACTTGTTGACAATGTCTATAAAAGAGGCCCAAGAAAACTTAAGAGGAAAGAGGAAGAGAAAGCTAAGAAACAGAGGAAAAAAAAGCCAATTTTCGTGCAAAGCAGTTGCAAGAGGAAAAAATTGCTCAGGCTGCTGAAGAAGAGAGATGCCAAAAAAAAGAGAAGGAGAGACGAGATGCCGAAGCTGTTTTATAGCATAAAAAATGAAAGAAAAAGATCCTCCAAAAAAAGTGAACTCGCCTTGGAACACTTTCCGTAGCTACTTTGTCCCAGCATTTGCTTGATCTTTTCGAGGATGACGTAGAAAATCTTTGTATGACTCTTGGCATTGATCACCTTAGAAGTTTATGTGATAAGATGGAGAAAATGTTGGACTTTATATGGCCTATATGATAATTAACTAGACTAAGATAATTAAATTCTATTATTATGGTGATATTATTTAGTGAATCCTATTCAGTTTAACTACTCTAATGGTAAGAGTTAAACTCTAATAGTAGGATACGACTATAATTAATCTTCTACTATAGGTCCCTAGTTTAATCTATATAAATTGCCTGTACACCATCATAAGGTGATTATCAAGAAAAATAATATAGACTAGAATGCTTATATAGGTGTTCATCTTTGTGTACTTCGAACGAGGTCGCGTTCTTGATCAACAATGGCTAGAGGTACATTCTTAATTAAATCTTACATGTAGAATCAGAGCGAGGCTTTCTAGCCTTGTTCTTTAAATCATCCAGTGAGATTCGTCAAACATGAATTTTTTCATGCATATAATGTTTATGAATAAATGACTAAATAATTTATATTAAATATAAACGAGTTATAATAAATATAGTAAAAACATGAAACTGAATTTTCAAGATGTTGTGATTAATTTCATAATTTGTATTTATATATCGAAACATTATGTATGTACCATGAATTTGTATGTATATTTTGTGTATTAAAATTTAATCATAATTTTTTATTAATTCATATAAAACCAAAATTGTTAGAGGGTTTTAATAGATTAATTATATATTTATGTTACTAAACCTAAGATTAAAGGAAAAATGAATAAAACAAGAATATTTTTGTGGTATATTGAAACAGGTCTAATAAAAGTTGTATTAATCATGAAATTTTGGTTGTTTAATAATAATTTTTGTGATTTTTATCAAATTGATGCATGGGCTATATTAAATATATGTTAAATCTTGTTTATACGATGTTAATTGCATCAAACAAGGTTCAAAAACATGGAAAAACATCTAAGAGCAAGAAACAAACTCGAACGGGTCAGAAAAATAAGAAAGTCTGGGACAAAGTCCCATCCAAAGCCCAAGCTCACTAGTGGCGCATGTGGTGCACGCGCCATCATCCTCAGGCCATTTTGGTCTCGGTTTTTTCAAACCCAAATGTTTTATTATTTTTTATTGATTTTTTTTGGATTTTTTAAAATACGTAAAATATTTATTATTTAATATTAATGTTTATTAAATAATAAATATGTTTATGCATAAATAGTCTATGATTTTATGTCTGACAAAATATTTTGGCATATTAAAAATATTTTGGCAGTATGTACTTTCCCTAAATAGTATCCAAAAATTCGTATTCTCAACCTAAAAGTTAAGTGCGTATATGTATGATAAAGTTTGTTCTTACAATTACAATGTAAATATGCACAACTATATGTCATGAAATAAATAAATTATGATATTGTGCATATTTTTATGTGACTTAAAGATGCATGTCATATATTATGTCATGATATTTTTAAATCAGTTATAGTATGACAATTAGAAATTTCGTTGTAGTATGTAAATTTCACTACATAAAGAATCAATGTCATTATTAAGGATCTAAATCACAAGCTTAGTATTAGCCAAAGCATTTTAAGTTACATGATTTAGATAAATTGGTAGTTATTTAAAATAAGAAATTTTCCTTGAAATAACTACATATGGTAAATATCAATAAAGTTTAAGGCCATGAATTTATTCAGTATATATTTGAGTTATTAAATCATGTATGCAATTATTTATAGTATATATATATATTATGTCATTATAAAGCATCTAAATCAATTACTTAGGAATAGTGATAGCATCTTAAGTTGATTGATTTAAAATAAAGATTTCTTTAAATAACTAAATATGGAGGATGACATTAATATGTAATTATTTATGCTATAATTGCAATAAGTTAGCATGTTTAATATAATATTTCGCTACAATTATTAATATGCAATAAAGAATTCTGCATATATTAAGAATGTCATTATTAAATTTCTAAATCACTAGCTAAAGAATAGCCATAGCATCTTAAGTTAGTTGAATTAGATGACAATTGGTAGTTATTTAAAATAATGTTTCTTTTAAATAACTACATAAGAAAATGACATCAATAAAAAAAATTTGTGATATACAATAAGTTTTATATATACATGTCAGATGTTATTATTAAGTTCTAAATCGTTAATTTAAAAGTAGCCACAAGATCTTAACTTAATTGATTTAGATAAAATAGTAGTTATTTAAAATTATATAAAGAAAAATGACATCCATAAAGTGTTAAACCATGAAATTAGTTATTTGGCCCTATACGAAAATAATTAATTTTGTAAAATGGTTAAAAGATAAAACAATATAACATTAAAGTTAAATTTTCCTAGGCCCACAAGTATGGATTAGTTAATTTTGGTGCTTTAAAGTTATTGTTTTATCATTAAAGTTATGTAAATTCATAAGCATGATGCACCTCTACCTACAAGAAGGTTTGGATTTACATTTGAATGTAAAGTATTCTATTCAATTACAATATAGTTCCTTGCATTTGCAGTAATTTCTATTATTGTGATTAATTAGATTGCTAGAATTAAATGTTGTCCGCTGATTAAAAAAAATTTACTTTAATAAAGGAGTAAATTAAGTTTTTTTTCTGGTATAAGGACATTGTCTTAGTGTTTCGGGTGGACAACTTGTCCTTAACGAATAAAGTGTGCAAAAGGAAAATAGATTTTGATGTACAGTGGGAGCAATCTAATCATTTAAGGATGACGTACATCAAATCTATATTAGTAAATTAATTTGGGAATTCATCCTAATTGTTATAAGGTCAAGGATTATTGTAAAGCCACTAAAGGCCAGATTGTTGAATCTAAAGGGTTTTGGCTATCACCCTAATAAGGAGACTTTCAGGAACAAAGTGCAACAATTCTAAAAGTTGTGTATGAGCTTATTATGGGATTTGAGAGACACTATTGCTCAACTTAAATCTTCAGAATTGAGTTTTTCGAGTAAATTTCTTGTCACTTTCATATTCAACTTTTTTCCTAATGAGTATAACCATGAGAAACATATATAAAGAAAATGGTCTATCAATGAACTTTTAGTTACAGGTGTTCAAGAGGAAAAAAGATTAAAGAAAGAGAAACTAGATTCATTTAACCTAGTCAAGGTAAAAAATGATAAGTAGGTAAATGTATTAAAAATGTGAAAAAGGAAAAATGCCAATAAAGAAAATGGCATTAAGTCCTTCATTTTGTTTTAACTAAAAAATATAAGAAAAGATTACCTAAAATATAAAAGGGACTCGAAAATAAAGGTAAACTCATTCTTGTATGAATCTCTTTTAGTGATGTTCCTTATAATACATAATGGTTGAACTTATGTTCAACAAATTATATTTCTATAAACATTTTAAGGTTTCATAAAGTCAAAAAAACCAAAGAAAAAGTAAGAGGAACATGTATTACAGAAACTACTTATGACAATCAAGATCATTTTTTTGAAATCAAGATTTGTTTTAAACCTTAAAAAGGGTTTTATCTTTTGTTTTGAAAATTTTTTTACGTAAAAAAAGTTTTAAATTTAAATTTTATTGTTGAAATTTCAAAAAAAACTTATTAGATTTTTTATCATTAACTTGGATCCTAATTGTGAGAATAGGTTTGTTAACTATTTATATGATTTCTAATAGTAAAGAAATGCCATAGATAAAACTCTTTCAAAGTTATGGTATAAAGATTGTGTCACATCTCTATATAAAAATTTAGAAGAACTGAAAATAATAGAGTTCTTGAAACTCTTGAGTTTAACATTTAAGTTAGTTGTATTAAGGAAAAAGCAAACAAACAAATCCATTAAAGGGAGCTAAAGAAACCACTATAATATTTAGAGATCATATAACTTTCTTTAAGTTTATGGATTGATGTATTAAAACTATTGTTAATGTCTTTATTAAAGCTCCAACTAAATTGTTTTCTAAAACTTTCTTAGAATTACGGAATAGTTAGAATTTAGCTTAAGACATTGCGAACTTGGGTTGTCTAGTTAAAGTGAAGGCTTATAACACAAATATAAGGAAACTGGATCTAAGAATAGTTAACAATTATCAGCTATGCAATTGACTTAAAAAGGTATAGGTTTTAAATGTCTCTCATATTCAACTAGAATTGTTGAAGTTGGAAATGCTAAGTTTCTTATGGGTCATGAGTCTAGTAGGAGTGACTTTCCTTGTAAGGTTGATATTGAGGAATAAATAGACCTAGATTGATCTTTTATAAAGGACTTGATTGATTCTCAAAATAAACATACAGACTTAACTCAAGAGCAATCAAATCAAGACAAGCTTTAGAATAGATCATTAATCTCATTGACTAAATGTGTACAAAATGTATAAATGATTAAGAGATCTAAGGGATAAGAAACTAGCCATTCTTATGACTTGATTGTATACCTATGAAAGTCTAATTTTGATATTGGACAAAAAGATGATCTTATTTTCACTAGCCATAAATAGTAAAAATTTCACACTTTGGCATAAAGCTATGACAAAAGAGATGGAACCAATGGCTAATAATCCAATCTAGCAAGTTGTTAAATTGCCTTTTGGTAATTTTGAAAGATGTAAGGTTAGACTAATGGTTAAAAGTTTCACTCAAAGAAGGTATTAATTACCATTGAACATTGTCTCTAGTTTTTAAGAAAGTTTCATTAAGAATTATCACAGCTTTGTAGTTTATTTTATTGAGAGTTGCATTTAATGGTAGTGAAAATAACTTGCTTGAATAGAGATGTTGAGAAGAGGTATACATGATTATACCTGAAAGTATTTTTAAAGATCAATATATAGACTAAAACAAGCATCCCACCAATGGTATGTAAAGTTTAACGTTTACTAAAGTATCTGTCATTGTTTATACCATAAAGTCAGTGGGAGTAAAGTCATAATTTTAGTCTTATATGTTAGTAGTATTCTCCTTGCAAGAAATGATTTGGCTTTGTTACATGAGACAAAGGTTTTCTTTCTCAAAACTTTGATATGAAGAATTTAAGTAAAACTTCATATGTCATATGCATAAAGATTCATAGAGATAAGTCTGAAAAGACATTAAATCTATCTTTAGAAGTCCATATCGAGATAGTTTCTAGAAGAATTAGGATGCAAAGCTATTCACGTACAACGGCGTAAATTATAAAGGGAATATTTCAATTTGAGCCAATATCTCCAAATACTTTGAAAAAATAGCATATGAAAGGAATTACTATGCATATAGTATTAGAGCCTTACATTTGATTAGGTTTATAAGAAACTTGACATAAAGTTTATAGTAGAAGTGCTTGGCAGATATTAAAGTAATCCTAGCCTTGGACTGTGAAACTGCCAAAAGAATTATGTTATAAAGTAATATCACAGGCAATAAGGTTGAGATATTTTATCTCTAGTTTGAGAGTTGTCAGCAAGGCCATTAAAGATCTATTGTAACAATTCTTATGCAGTATGTTTTTCTAAGAATGATAAAAGTGGGAGTTACAGCTAATAAATAGATATAAAGTAGCTTGTTGTTAGAGACTCTATAAAGAAGAAAGAAGTGGATATCCAACACATTAGTACAAATTTTAATGATAGAAATCCCATGACTAAAGAATTATCGACAAAATAGTTTAAAATTCATGTGGATCATATTAGGCTAGTTAAATTCTATCAAGATGTATTTTGGCTTCTTTGCTTTTGTTAATTTTACATTCTTAGAGTTTATGGACATGCTTCAATTTATGTACATAAAGATTACATGTCAAGTGAACCTTAAATGATTACAAAAAAAATCATTCATAAAGTGCTCTTTAGAGAGGATCATGCATTGTAATACATGGAGGGAATGGGTTAGAATGCTACCGTCATGATTCATGCTATGTGAATCTTTAATTGTGTGAGAGTTGGGCTTGAGTAACTTATGGCCATATTAAAGTTTGGATTTGAATATCACCTACTTAAGTTCTTGGTTTATCATATGGGCTAAGTGATAGAATGTTGGACTTTATGTGGCCCACATGATAATTAAATGGACTAAGATAATTAAATTATATTATTAAGGTGATATTATGTAGTAAATCCTATTGAGTTTAACTACTCTAGTGATAAGAGTTAAACCCTACTTCAATAACTAATTAGAATACAGATTCCTTGATAGTAAGATACGACTCTAATTAGTCTTCTAGTATGGTCCCTAGTCTAGTCTATATAAATTACCTATGCACCATCATAAGGTTGCATTCTTAATTAATAATAGCTAGAGGTATATTCTTAATTAAACCTTACAGAAAACAAGCAGGTTAGAATAGGCTAAAATAGTCTGAGATAGGCGTGGATACAATGCCAGCACAAAAGAAAAGAAATTAGATGAAACGAATAGCTCATGGTTGAATGGTTCTACAAAGTCCACTGAGGGTGTCCCGTTGAGCAGCTTTGAGAAGAAGGAGAAACCTTAGACCAAGGAAGAGATTGAGCTTTTGAGAAAAGTAGTGCAAAAATATCCCAAAGGGACATATTAAAGCTAGGAGGTTATTTTGGAGCACATTAGGAGATTTGTGGATGAATTTCTGAAAACTACCAAAATAGTACTCCTCTAAAAACTCGATGATGCCAAAGCTTTCGATTCTTTTCTTGAGAAGGGAAATCGGCTCAATCTATTTTATTTCCACTTTTCATGAAAGAGGAATTAGAAGGGGTTTCTACACCTTTAAGGACTGGAAGTAATATGGTTAGCCTTGAAGAGTCCAATAAAAATGGAAGTAATCCTGTTGAAATAATTTTCAATAATTGGGTTCCATAAGCTCAGAACAAGATGTGTGGTCAGCCATACAAGAACGAGCATTGGTTTAAGCTCTAAAGACATTCTCGAAGGAAATGAATCAACAATGGGAATGAATAACAGCCATTGTTCTTGGGAAGATCGCCAACCAATGCAAAAAGAAATTTGCGATGAAAACTTAAAAAACAAGAAAGACACAGATTAGTTATCAGAGTAATACCATTGGCACTAAAAAGTAACAAATCTTCATGAACATTTATCCCGATATCTCCTATTCGGATTAAGCACTTGCTTGAGCCACAACATATGTGCAACAAAACCAACCTTTTTCCCAAGCTCTGACACTCTGATTTTTGTGGTGTTATAAAAGAATTTGTAGCTCTTTTTTTTCTCGAAAGTAGCTTATATACTGGTATAAATATGCCCGATGGTATTGATTTAGCTAATGTCTTACAGTTTCAATCATTGTTCTGATACTAGTTTAAGTAGTTAATTGATCTTGGACAGCATTGAATTTAATATATAACATTACATCTTTCTTATTATTTTATATATGTATATACATTTACATGGTGTTCAGTATGGGCTGGTCTCTTTAAAATAAAAGGTGATTTATTCATTGTAATTAGATGACCGTGTTTAGTGGTAACGAGAGAATCCTATATGGCAGCAATCTTAGATCACCGGAGTGATTAGACCACCCTATTGTGGGGTGATCTTAATTCCATCCAAAAGGATGAAAAAGTTTTATCAACAACGGAAAGTGATATCCAAAACTGTATTAAAATGAATTTAACCTTGAAATGATGCTTGTAAAAATATATTTCTCTACATATTTTAATTTTTACAAACAAATTTTTACTTTTTAATCATCTTATACAAAATTTTTGTGACCATTAAATATCAATGTGCTAAGACTTTGAATTACACTCATTAATACTAGCTCTGACTTTATAATTTTCTATAAAACAATAAATTCTTGTTTTACAAATTGTTCATTCTATGAAAATTGAAATTGTCACTTTCATTAAATAATCTTATTATTGACAATAAGGTTATTTTTATTGTTATACATTAAACAATCTTTTTTTTTTAGAATATTAAACACAATGATTTAAGATCACTAATGATCTATTATATCATACCAAACACTGCAATTTAAGATCATCAGTGATTAAATCACCTTGGTAATCTTATCACTATAATAATTAAATCACCATAGTAATCTAAACAATGATACCAAACTGATAAAGAACATAAATGTTGGGATTTTAATTGTTAAATTCTCATCTTTTTGTAGTTTTTAAGCTATAACTAATGAAAATTACTTTTTTTTATGTTTAAAGTGTAAAAAGGGCTTGGAAGAAAAAGAGCTTAAATGAGTTGATTAGAGCAGCCCAAAAAGAGAAAAAAAAGAGCAGATGTGGACATTACGTGAGCACGCTCTACAGGCAGACAACTTAAATTAGAATTTTAATTTATTTAAGATCTAATTGAGTAGAATCTGAAACTGATCAGAATTTAGGTAAATTTGGGAAAGTTGTGAGGGATATAAAAAGGAAAGAAGGGAGAAAACCAAGGAAGAGATAGTTTTTCTAGGATTTTTCTAGGGTTTTTAACTTTTTCTTTGAGAGAGAAAACAAGAAGAATGTGGGGCTAAATTCTTTTCAACTAGTCGAAGGTTTTATATCGAAGTTTAATTCTCTACGACTGTGAGATCTAATTTATGTTTATATTATTCATTGTTCTTGAGTATTTGTCTTTTCTTCTATACTTAATAATTATGATTGTCATTGTTGATTAAATGTTTGGTACAGCATTGATTGATAAGATAATCTATAGCTATTTAGAAAATCAAATCCGTAATTGTTTGATTGTTCTAATAAAAGTGGCAACTAACTTGGTTAGGAAGAATTCACAATCTAATCTGAATAAATCTACACGTGAGTTTATTGGTTAGAATTGGCGATCCCCCTCTTATTATTAATGCTATTGATACATTGAAACACTAAGATCATATCTAGGGTTTATGAAATCAGTCAGAGAAATAATTAACGGTCGTACCTTGATTATCAAATAACTAAGGAGGGGTAGGGAGTTAGGTCGTACCAACACCCATAACCAATTTATTCTTGAATAATGAATATATCTTTGCATCTGTGATCAGTTGTGAGAATAAAACTTATGATTAGACCTTTGTCTAGTGTTTGTGTGTATTAACATTTTTTTCTGTTTAATTTGTCCCCTATTCTTAATAGATTTTTAGTTTATTTATTTTATTTAATTTTAGTTGTCTTTATAAAATCTCCATTTTATTTTGTTGATTTTGAAAGGAAATAAGATCTTACCATTCCCTGCGGAGACGATCCTACTTATCATTATATACAAAAATCTTATTAGAGTAGGAAAATTATTTTTGTTGGATTCGATACCCACCAAATTTTGGCGCCGTTGCCGGGGACTAGTGCTAAAAGATTAATTTCCTTGATTAGCTTATTATTATTTTTGTGTGCATTTTATGCCTTGTTCTTCTCGTACAGGTGAATTGCAATACGATCCAAAAATTAAGAAGATAGCTCGACAATTAAGGAATGAGACTAGGCAGAGGCGTGCTATAGAGGCAACATCGTCATCGTCAAAATTAGATTTGGCAATTAATTCAAACATTTCATCTAGCGATCCAAGAGACGTAGGTGAAACAATGGCTGCAGAAAGAACTCTCTAGGAGCTAGCTGTACCAGATTTAAACAAGCAACCCTTTTGCATTGAATATTAGAAGTTCCTTTTGAGTTAAAATCTAGACTTATTCACTTACTTTCGACTTTTCATGGTTTTGCAGGTGAAGATCCTCACAAACATCTCAAGGAATTCCATGTGATCTGCTCGACAATGAGACCTCAGGGTGTTACTGAAGAACAAATAAAGCTAAGAGCTTTTCCTTTCTCATTAGCTGATAAAGCAAAGGATTGGCTATGCTACTTGCCGTCGGGATCTATAGCGACTTGGAATGAGATGAAGCGACAATTTCTTAAAAAAATTTTCCTTGCTTCAAGAGCTGTAAATATTAGGAAGAAAATATATGGCATAAGGCAATCTCATGTAGAGACCCTTTTATGAATATTGTGAGATATTTAAACAATTATGTGCAAGTTGCCCTCAACATCAAATTCCTGAACAATTATTAATTCAATATTTTTATGAAGGGTTGTTACCAATGGAGAGGAGCATGGGGGATACTGCAAGTGGAGGTGCACTAGTGCAAAAAACTCTAGAAGAAGCCAAGAGGTTGATTTCTATTATGGCTGCGAACTCACAACAATTTGGCTCCAGGCAAGACTACCCTATGAAGAGGGTAAATGAGGTGAGCGAATATTTCATACAACAACAATTAAATAATTTAACATCTCTTGCCAAAAAATTGGTTGTAGGGAATATGCAATAGGTAAAAACATGCAGCATATGTATAACTTCGGGTCATACAACTAACATGTGCCCAATGCTTTAAGATGATCCGAATGAATAAGCTAGTGCCGTTAGAAGATTTACAGGTTCACAAAAACAAAGATATGATCCTTATTCAAATACCTACAACCCAGAATGGAATGAACATCCAAATTTTAGCTATGCGACAAAGCCATATGGATTTCAATCACAATATCAAGTTAGACCACCTTTTTTTCCATATTAGTCTTCATCAAAACAAGGTACGTCTATTGAAGATATGCTTCAATCACTTACTAACAGCATGCAACAATTTCAACAGGAAATGAAGACTAGTTTGCGTGATATGAGAAATAGGGTAGATCAGTTAGAGGCTGAGATGAGCAAAGGGAATCCAAAAGGGTATGGGAAGCTACCATCTCAACTAGAAGTCAATCCAAAACAAAACGTGAATGTGATCACTTTACGAAGTAGAAAATAGTTGAAAGAGCCTAACAAAAAAGCGTCAAAGCATGAATTGGAAAAGGAACGTGAGAAAGATGAAGAAAATCCTGGACCTATAAATATGCAAATGAAGGCTCCAAGTGTAGAGCCAAATAAAACTTTTATACCCCGTCCTCCATTCCCAAGTCAATTTGCAAAATCTAAAAAAGAGGAGCAGGAAAAAGAAATCCTTCAAACTTTTCGCAAAGTTGAGGTAAACATACCACTTCTTGATGCAATTAAACAAATTCCTTGCTATGCTAAATTTCTTAAGGAGTTGTGTAGTAGAAAGCGTAAATTGATTGGTAATGAGAAAATTCAAGTTGATGAGAATGTGTCGACGGTGATACAAAAGAAATTGCCTCTGAAATGTAAAGATCCAGGTATGTTTACTGTTCCTTACAAAATTGGTACTATGAAAGTGGATAAAGCAATGTTGGACTTAGGTGCATCAATTAATGTTATGCCCCTTTTAATTTATTAATCTTTAAGGGTTGGGCCATTAAAAGAAACGGGGGTAATAATACAATTAGCTGATAGGTCTAATGCATATCCTGAAGGAGTCCTAGAGGATATTTTAGTTCAGGATAATAATTTGGTTTTCTCTGCTGATTTTTATGTGCTTGACATAGGGGAGGATGATACTGTACATGTTGCTCCAATACTATTAGAAAAACCATTTTTAAAAACTTCAAGAACTATTATAAATGTGTATGAAGGGACACTCACTATGGAATTTGATAGAGAAATTATTAAATTTAATATATATGATGCCATGCGATATCCTAGTGATGAACATACTGTGCTTGCTTTGGATGGAATTGACCCTTTCGTACAGAGAATTTGTGACTTGGCAGGTGATGATAAGGTGAAGGCTACACTTGAGAACAGTCTTGACAATGATAAGCTAAAAGAAATAGAAAGGGAGTTAATTTTAAATGTTGATCTTAAGCACATCATTCTTGAATTAGAATCCTTACCTAAAAAGAATGTTGTGTCTTATTTTGAATTGCCTTTTTCTCACTCCAAACTTCTTCCTTCTCTTGTGTAGGCACCACAATTGGAGTTGAAGCCATTATCAAGTCACTTGAAGTATGTCTACTTAGGAGAAAAAGAAACATTACCAATTATAATCTCTAATAAGCTAGACAAGTCAGAAAAAGAGCGATTACTTCAAATGTTAAAAGAGCACAAAGATACTATAGGGTGGACAATAGTAGATTTCAAGGGCATAAGTCATTCTATTTGTATGCATAGGATATTGTTAGAAGAAGGAGCTAAACCCTTAAGACAAGCCCAACACAGATTGAATCCATTTATGATGGAAGTAGTCAAGAAAGAGGTTTTAAAACTACTTGATGCAGGTATAATCTATCATATTTCTAATAGTGAATGGGTAAGTCCGTTCTTAGTGGTCCCAAAGAAAATAGGGATGATAGTGGTTGAAAATGAAAATGGTGAGTTGATACCCCCTCGAGTACAAAATGGATGGCAGGTTTGTATTGATTATAGGAAGTTGAATACCGCTACCTAAAAAGACAATTTCCCATTTCCTTTTATTGATCAAATGTTAGAAAGATTGGCTAGAAAATCTCACTATTATTGTCTTAATGGTTACTCAGGTTATCATCAAATTCCAATTTCGTTGGATGATCAAGAAAAGATGACATTTACTTATCCATTTGGGATGTTTGCTTACCGACGCATGCCCTTCGGGCCGTGTAATTCTCCAGCCACATTCCAAATATGCATGGTTAGTATATTTTTTGAATATGTGGAAAACATTATCGAGGTATTCATGGATGATTTTACAATTTATGGCAATTGTTTTGATTCATGCTTGAATAACCTTGCAAAAGTGCTTAAAAGATGTATCTAAACAAACCCTATTTTAAATTATGAAAAATGTCATTTTATGGTAGATCAAGGTATTATTTTGGGGCATGTAGTACCTTCAAAGGGTATTAAGGTTGCTAAATCAAAGATAGATGTTATTAGAACTTTACCTTACCCCATAAATTTACAGGAAGTTCACTCTTTTCTTAGACATGCAGGGTTCTATCGACAATTTATAAAAGATTTCTCAAAGATAACACTGCCATTATGTAAGCTTCTCTAGAAAGATAGGTGATTGAATTTGATGAGGCATGTAAGACAGCTTTTGACAAGCTCAAGGAACGTCTTACATCAGCTCCTATAATACAACCACCAAATTGGGAACTTCCATTTGAGATCATGTGCAATGCAAGTAACCATGCAGTGGGAGCTGTTCTTAGACAATGAGTTGGCTGAGTTACGCATGCAATATATTATGCTTCCAGGACACTTGATAGTGCTCAACATAATTACTCAACAATGAAAAAAGAACTTTTATCCATTGTCTTTTCTTTAGAAAAATTTCGTTCTTATTTACTTGGTGCTAAGGTGATAGTTTACTCTAATCATGCAGCTCTAAAGTACCTGTTAGCTAAAAATAAGGTGAAACCCAAACTGATAAGGTGGATACTCTTGTTACAAGAGTTTGATCTAGCAATACATAATAAGAAAGGAGTTCTGTTGCTAACCATTTGAGTAGATTAGTCACATGTGAAGAACCAAAACTGTTGCAAGATGAGTTCCCGGATGAACAACTTATGATAGCTCAATAGAGTACTCCATGGTATGCAGACATCGTAAATTATGTAGTTACTAAAACTTTACCTAATGAGCTGACACGTGCTCAAAAAGCTAAAATCAAGAGTGATGTGATATATTATGTATAGGATGAGCCATATTTATGGAAACATTGCTCTGACCAAGTTATTGGAAGGTGCATTTCTGAAACTGAAATTCTTTCCATTCTTCGATTTGTCACTCTCATGCATGTGGAAGACACTTTGGTCCAAAAAGAACTACCAGAAAAATCTTAAAATATGGATTCTATTGGCCTGCTGTGTTTCATGATTTATATATGTTTTGTAAAACATGTGAACAATGCCAAAGAATAGGAAATTTAAACCCTAGAGATCAAATACCCTTATCCCCAATTTTGGTATGTGAAATATTTGATGTGTGGGGCATTGATTTTATGGGACCATTCCCTGTTTCTTTTAGAGAGGTGTATATTATTCTTGTTGTGGATTATGTGTCAAAATGGGTAGAGGCTAAGGCTACTCATACTGATGATGCAAAAGTTGTAGTAGGTTTTGTCAAATCTCATATATTTACCAGGTTTGGTGTGCCAAAAGCTATGATAAGTGACAGAGGGACACACTTTTGCAATCGAATAGTGGAGGCATTGATGAAGAAATATAATGTTATGCATTATGTGTCTACTGCATATCATCCACCGACAAGTGGTCAGGCGGAGGTATCCAACAAGGAGGTAAAGTCAATACTCAAAAAGGTCATTAATCCAACTCAGAAAGATTGGAGTATAAAACTTGATGATGCACTATAGGCATATCGGATAGCTTATAAGACTCCAATTAGTATGTCTACGTATCGTTTGGTGTTCAGTAAAGCATGTCATATTCCTATTGAATTAGAGCATAAAGCCTTCTGGGCAGTGAAACAATGCAATTTACAAATGGCTGAGGTGAGAGAGCATAGAAAGTTACAATTACAAGAATTAGAGGAAATTCATAAAGAGGCCTATGAAAATTCAAGGATTTATAAGGAAAGAACGAAGAACTTTCATGACTGGATGATTACAAGAAAAAAGTTACCATTGGTCAAAAAGTTTTACTTTTCCATGCCAAGCTTAAACTCTTTCCTGGTAAGTTACGTTCTCGATGGATTGGTCCATTTATTGTAACTAATGTGTTTCCTCATAGTGCAGTTGAAATCAAAAGTTCGGATACTGGCAAGATTTTTAAGGTGAATGGACATCGTCTTAAGCCTTTTTATGAAGGTTTTCAAGCATTTAAAGTGGAACAAATCACCTTAGAACAACCGGATTATAAAGATTGAAGCACAGGTATGTCTAGCCAAAGACATAAAAAAAGGCGCTAATTGGGAGGCAACCCAATTTATATTGGTTTTAGCTTTGTTTGCTTTTATTTTTTAGCAATGATTTTTGGAGTAAAAAGTCAAATTTTCAATTTTTAGTTCTTTTAATCAGAAACTCTCTTTTAATAGAGTGTGGGCACATCCAAAACAAGGTCTTCTATGCAGTAGCGAATTTTAGATAGAGCATGCACACGCCTTATAAAAGAAGCGTTTCTGGTTTTTTTTTCTTGTTAAGAATTTCTCTCTAAAAAAAATTGAAACCCGTATTTCTTTCCACCTTTTCCACTCTCTTCACCTTATCCACCATCTACTTCCTTCATCTCCAAAACCACCCAAACCAAAACCATAAAACCACTAATTTCACCTTCATCTTCTAAATCCACTGTCAATGCCCATCTAAATCAACAAAATTTTGCTGTCAACACCCATTTACCAAATTTTTCATCGACCCAAATCCTTAAATTCACTGTCTACCCATTCATTTCAATCCAAATGACACTAGTGCCATGTTCACCTATTTCTACCGCCACCCAAACAAAAAAAATCATACCCTACAATAGTCGGTCGTGTCAGCCACAGTTTGGGTATGGGAAGAAAAAGCGAAAGCGTACAACCACCACCAGGTTTGAGTCACAAACGATCAAGAATTGGAAAAGAAAAAAGTGGCTTACCACCATCAAAAGAGTCTATTACTAAAGGGATGACGCTGTAAACACGAGAAGCACAACGAAGGATGATGGGTTGAAGAATCAAAAGATTATTCCATGTAAGTTTATTCATTATCCGACTCTTGATACATTAGGCATTACAGAGGAAGTGAATGACATGTTTGATAGCATTGGATGGTATGAATTAACCAAAATTAATTACCCAGCGTTTGTTGAACTCACACTAGAATTCTATGCCACATTTGAATTCAATAAACCTAAAAATCTCACTCTTGACACACCAAATGTAATTAGATTTCAGCTTATGGGAGAGTCATTCACAATGTCGTTGACAGAGTTTAACATGGCTTTAGGAGTTGTAAATGAGGAATATGCTAAAACAAGTGAATATAAGAATTCAGTTTGTGATTACATAGATGATTTTGATTATTATCAAACCTACTAGCGTGAGATGTCAATTGATAATTTTCCTTATAATTCGAGTCACTCTAAGAGTTCTTACCTTCGCAACCCTGTTTTAAAATACATCCAAAGATTTTTAGCGTATAACTTTTCTGGTCGAAAAGACACTTCTGGTGTATTGACAAAAGCTAAAGTTTATTTTTTATGGTGTATGAAAAAGGGAATTTAAGTGAATCTAGGTGCTTGGTTAGCTACACAATTCTAGGCAGTTTTAAATAAGAAACGACCATTGACTCTAGGTTTCATGATTACTATCATAAACTTTAACTTGCATGTGCTAAACTTGAACAATCATAAGTTGCATGAGGCATGTAAAATGGAACCCTTCGATTTAGGTTGTCTGGAACGTATGGGATTGGTTGAACAAAAACAGGGACAGTGGAGTTTTTATCCTCTAGGAGCAATAAGTAAACTGAGAAAGAAACCAAGAATAGACCTATTAAATGATTCCGAGAATGAAACAGTACCAGAGAAAAGTAGGGAGGACTTACTGACCTTATCATCTATAGTTCATACGATTGAGAGAAGGATCACGAGGATGGATTTTAATTTGAATGCCTATTTTTAGCATGTGGCATTCAAGCCCCATCAACCACCAAGTCCATGAGCCTACACAACTATACATCCAGGAAGTATTTCTCTTTTTCTTTATTAGTTTTATATATATATATATATATATATATATATATTTTTACTCTTTGCCTTTTGTCAAAACATTGAGGACAATGTTTAATTTAAGTGTTGGGGAAGTCTTTAGGATAGGAAATTAAATTTTTCTTTTTGCATGTGATTTGTATACTTTTAAATTGCATGTGATTCATATGCTTTTAAATTGTTTAGGTTTTAGAATGGTGTGATATGTTTGCTTGTG
>JBBYHL010431164.1:0-15648 GCA_038381835.1 Adansonia madagascariensis
AATTAAACTGATAAAAATTTAAGTAATTCATTGATATTTGTTTTACTAAAATACATAATAATAATAATAATAATAATTTTGATTGAAAGGATTTTATGAGCCAGAATCATATACCATCCTTTCTCAGTAGTCATCCCTTCTACGCGACAATCTATCTCTGTTTTTGGAAGTTTCTACTTAAGATTTTGCCTGCCTTCTTTTAGGAGCTTTTTTTACTGCGGTGTTTTCGGAGCTTTTTTTTTATTATTATTATTTTAATTTATTTTTATATATTTTATAATTAAATTTAAATAAAATTTTTTTATTAATTAAATAATAATACAAAACATATCAAACCGTTTCGATCTAACTTGATCAAATAGGCCTAGGTTATGCCTGCCAAACGAAGTTAATTAACCATGATTTCCTTCTTTAACATTTTGATTTTTTATTTTATTTTTATATGATCAATAACAATAATAATTATAGAACAAGCATGGTTTTTGGTTTCCAGAGCTATTTACACTTGTGAACTTCCTGTTTATATTATCAATTCAAGTTATTATTCAGAAATTGAAAATCCAATTCGATCAAAATTCAAGTTCAAAGAAAGCTCAAAATTTTCTCTTTAGAACGGAATGGGTCTAATTTGGTTGGAGTCAAATAAATTATTAATTTTCAAACTCTTTTTTCTTTTTTCCTTTTATCGCAAACAACTTGTTTAAATGATCATACAGAGATTTAGTTTTCATTTAAAAAAACAGGTTAAAAACATTCAATTTAGAAAAAAAAAAAAACCTTAATTCTCAAATTTAATTAAATCAATAATCATGGCAGATTGTTTGGGATTACATTACTGTCCAATCACCAACACTTACGTCATCACCCAAAATCGGGTTGGCAAGAAATTAGCTTCAATTCAAATCAAAAAGTCTACCAAATGAATTGAAAACTCTCTGCCTTTAAATTCCATTTTTTTTCCTTTTTTCTCTTTTTACTTCTTGCTGAGCAATTAATGCAAGTAATATAAAAGAAAAGTGCAAAAACATTTCAGGGCTGTTCGCGTTAATGTATTTAGCTTTCTTTGACTTTGATTTTCTCGATGCGGTGTCGTTTTTATTTTTAAAAGAAAAGCTCTAAAATTTTCTCATTCCAGAGTCTTTTTCTGGAGTCACGATTATGAAAAATAAATAAATAAATAAAAATGGCTCAATGTGAACGTAGTTGGGTTTTTTCCACCTCCCAATTTGACAAACTGATAAAAGATTAAATAAAATTAATCCTAAATTGATTTTGGCAGCGTTGAAACTTCCAATTGGGAAAGGACAAACGATTGTACCCGAAATTGTATCTTCGCCAATCGCTGAATGCCCAAATTACTGTCTTAAACACCGATCGTTCCATTTCGGCCGTATTATTTCACCGAAAAGATCAGGATTCAGTCTCGCCTAGCAATTGCCCTGCAATTTAGCTATCGATTTTTTTTTTTTTTTTTGGAAAATCAATTTATAAGCTATCAATTTCCTAAGCAGCCAATTGCCATTAGGCATGAATCGATTCAGCTAAGAAGAATGTTGATTAATCACGAAGAATGACACCTGCAGATTATTATTCTTCTTTTTGGAAATTGGGCATAGGTGATTTGGAGTAGCTTTAAGAAATGGTGTTCATGAGATAAAGTTTGAAATGTTCAATATTCCCGATAATGATGATGTGATTGAAAATTCTTGCTCCGTTGCTTTCAAAAGGCCAAGGCAATGTCATGAAATTGCAGTGTCAAGCTAGAGGTGAGAAATTAGACTTTGTCTGAGAATACAATGGTAATTAACTGATAACAAGGCTGGAAAATGCATTTTTGTAGATTTAATAAATGTAGGGTAAGTCAAGGATTAGGTAAAGACTATTAGTTTATAAAATTTATAATATATATATATATATATTTCACATTTGAACTTTGAAGTGTATTTAAGGTGATCGCTGTTACTCCAAGTAAAAGGCAAACCAGCTTGCAACCAACAGCTAAATTGCAACATCGTTTTGAGATGGGGACCTTTATTTTTTTTCCCTTTTTTTTTATGTACGAGGAAAAATAAGATTGTGCATAAGTAGATTTAAATTAATTCAATTTGCTTATTCAATAAAATTTAGTTAATTTGGTTAGATTATATTGTTTTGATGATTATGTCAATTTTTTATGTCATTTAAAAATTTAATTCAGTCGGTTATTGGTTAGTAAAATCATTAATCGAATAGACCAAATTAATCGAATATTTAATATTTAATATTTAATATTTATATATATATTAATAACTTAATTAAACCTACACCCAAATCAAATATACAACCCACTGGCCCAATACCAAATATATTGATTTAACTGAACTAACCAACTAAACCGACTGAAATTTGATTGGTTTAATTAGTTTGATTATGATAAAAAAAGTCGATTAATTCAATCAATTCATTCAATAAAATCGATTAGTTTGATTTTAAATTTTTTCTAACTAAATCGATCAAATGTGCATATCTAAAAAAAAAAAAAAAAAGGGAATGAGGAAACATAAAAATCTTTGATATTATCCAAACTCCGATGCTGCCAGCATTGGCAAATATTTGCTCCTAAAACTAAGCCATCCCACTCCGGTGTACAAAACCTGTAACTTTCTGTGTTACACGGAGTAAGTTCATTTGGGATGAATTTTTGGATTAATATTAAAATCTGGTGAAATAGACGAATAGAGCTTACATTATTACAGAAAAATTACTAATTAACTGGGAAAATCCACCTATTATTTAACATCTAAAATCGATTTCTTGTTGGCAATAAACATTATTTGGTTTGTGCATATATCTCCACCCGGAGGATCAAGGAGGAAGTAAGCTGCCGGCGCCGGCAATTCTGTCAATTGTTGAGGGCGGTGGAGTCGTGTAGAGAGATGTGTTCAAAACCTACACGTGAGTGTAGCCTGCAGGCTTTGCTAGGAACCAAGACACATTTTTGACTTGACAATATCAAAATCTACATTGCCCGCTCGGTGCCTTCTATTGTACGTATATCCATACAACGTGGAGAACGAAGGAAGACAAATAAAATCTGAGATTCATGCAAAACTGAAATTTCAATTTTTTTCCTAAATTTTTGATAAGATATTTATGCCCAAATTTTTATTTTATTGCTTTAAAAGATCAATTTTTTTATTATTATTATTATTCATCCTCTAGTATTGACAGGGAATTTTGTAATGAAAACTATGGAGGGTGAGGCCTGTTTACCTTTTGCGAAGAGGGGCAAAGTTAGGAAGGTTGTAAGGGGTCAAAATAAACCAGATGGCATGGCCATGTATTCGCTGCTTTGACTAAGGCCAATTATTATTCAGCTCAATTCATCTATAAATTAAAACAAATTCAAAAAAAAAAAAACCATTAAGGTTTTAGATTTCTCTTCCTGTGAAAAATATAGCCTAATTTAGTTAAACCTTTTTGAAAAAAAAAAAAAAATTAAGGTATGCTCATTCTAAATTTATTACCTTTCTCAAATTTTTTTATCTTGTTGCAAAGACTATCTCTTTGGATCGGATTTGTTCCAAATTAGCTTCCAAATATCACTAAATAGTAACTTTTCACACGAGAATTTGGCTTCAATATACATCAAATTCAAAACCCTTTTGATTTGGTTGGAATAGCAATTCAACCATTTGTAATTAGTTGATTTCACCATAGGCTTTGCTAGTTAAGAATTTGTTGAACTTATAACCCCTATCATCTATCTGAGGCTTAAAGCCCAAAATAGACAAGGCCCAATGGACCCAAAAGAAAGGAGCTAAAAAAGTTGGCTTCTATTCGCAGACACCAACTGGACTGACAACGATGAATATTGGGTCAGGATAAGCACAGTTATGTTATTCTTGCTAAAGTGGATCCTTGTTAATTTCTGGGCAAATGTGGTTTTGTTTTTTAGATTTATCTAAATTTTGGAATGATGTTTTTGTTTTCATTTACATGAATAATTTTGGAGTAAGTTATAAAACAATACAAAAGAGGTATGAAAAAACACTGTAGAGAATTTGCAAAATTCTGGCCCAAGGTTTGTGTATTGCAAGACACATTCGCCACTTGGCGGTAAGTGTGAAACATAAGCAATATTATATCATCCACCCAAACATTGACACTGTATATATATACACCAATCAAACCCAAAGATTAAATTATAATTACTGTACTTAATTATTACACAATTAAACGTATTTTGGGCGATTGTAGTATCCAGTGAGAGATATCTTACGGATTGCGGCAGGAGAAAACACAATCAAGAATTGAAGCGTCAGTAGGAAAAGAAGAATCTTGACATATTATTGCATAGATAGCACGTAAGAAGTTCCCAAGAATTTCAGAGCACTTAAGAATTTGCAAATAAAATGAAGATAGATGTCCAAGGGCAGGACGTGGTTTCGGCAATGACGGTACAGGAAGAAACGAGTGTATTGACTCTGAGCAAAATCTAATGGCGTTTGGAAGCCCCTCCGTTGCAATCTTGGGCTGATGAAAGAACTTCAGAGATGAACTACTTTGATTTGTTTTCAGGCAGAGTCCAAGAAACACCCAAAGTTAGATTATAATGTTCGGAGGATATGGAAACGGAGAAAAAAGCAACTAAAGAAGTTATTGATTGTGAGCTTGCTTTTGCTGGCACTTGTTTCATGGAGTCATTACATTAATACATTAATACATGTTATAACTAATGTTAAAGATTATATTTACATGATGAATACATGCTACAAGTATAGGAATAAAGAATGCTTCAATACATATACTTTTATCAAATTTGATCCAATTAATAATTATTCAAACTTTATTTTACATGTTAGACAAATTATCATTTTTTTTAAATTTGCATTATCTTTTTCATTTTCATTTTAATTTTCATTTTTACCAATTTCTTTATCATTAAAATTCATTTATATTAATAAAAATAATATAATACATTTATTTCAAAATTAATATATAATTAAAGATAAATTTAAAATACTTTAATGTGGGCTTGAATTAAAATATAACTTAATTAAAAATCATTTTAAAATTAATTAAATTCTCATCATTTTATAATTAAAAAAATATTGAATAAAAAATGGATTTATTTTTACATTTAAAACTATCTTAACAACAAACATCTCACAAAATTTAATATTTTTTTCACCAAACCCTAAAAAATACAAAATGTTTTTTCAAACTAAATTAAATGTGATAAACGTGTGTGTGTATATATATATATATATATATATATTAGAAAGGTAATTGGAGAAGTGTGTTTTATTTACCCATAATATAATTTCCACTAAATACTTAGCAACATGGGAAATGATTCAAAGATCAGCTGGAGTACAGCTCATTAAATCAAATGTTGAGCTAATATTGTCGCATGTATTCGGTAGAAACAGTAAGAAATAAAAAACAAACATGTTTATCTTCCTTTCGAAATAATTAATAATGAACAAAAATTTAATATGAAATTAAGGAAAAGTGCATTTGAATTAAAAAAATTAATATTTACCTTTAAAATTTTAATAACTATATTATTATTATTTTTTGCCTATTTGCTTGGAGAAACAAATCGTAGTTTCAATATATGGACAAAAATAGATCATCCACTTAAATATAAATATATATATATATATATATATATATATGAGATTAAAATTGACAGCTGAAATTATATTTTGTTGGAACTAAAAATATTTATTAAGGGAGTTTTGGGTTTGTATATTTGTTGACAGCCTAAAAATAGGTGGCCACCTGGTGGGCGGTGGCAACTGGGAAGCTAACTAAACAGCGTGAACCAGAGGCTCCCACTCGCACCCAACGCCGACCACAGTAGAATAAAGGTGTCCCCAAATCCAGACCACGTAAAATTTGGGGAAACAAAAATCAAAGAAAATATATACGGAAGGAGAAGAGCTAAAAATCAGTGTCAGATTCAGGACGCGAGAGTCGGACTCGGGATCAATCACTCCCTCTCTGTACGGATTCTAAATCCTCTCATTTTCCTCTCCATTTCTTTCTTTCTTTCTTTCTTTCACTTTTCTACCATAGAGAGAGAGAGAGAAAAAAAAAAAAAAAAGAAAAGGAAAAGAACAGGTTAAGTTTTTTTCGTAAGGATGCAGAGGCGTCAGGATCAACGATCAAGATCTGCCAAGCCCATCACCATTCATGGGTTTGCTCAGTCTGGGGATCTTGTTGGTCTTCAAAAGCTGCTTAACGACAGGCCTTCCCTTCTCAACGAGAGAAATCCTGTTGTAAGATTCATTCTTTTTGCTCTTCCTAAATGGGTTCGCTTAATTGAAACATGAATTTTGATCATTTCAATCGCATTTTTGGCCTGAATTCTTCTTAAGTTTCGATGGTTTAGCACCCTTGTTAAATGGGTTTGTTTTATACCAAAATTTTAGTCATTAACTAGGATCAATGAAAGATGGCTGCTTTGGAATTGCGAATGTTAGGGTTCATACTGGGCTAATTAGATCTAGGGGAGCTTACTTGGGCTATAGATATTATTTCCATTTTTTTTTTTTTTTTGCTTAATGTATTCAAGAATTGTCGATCTCTTTCCTAGTCATTTTTAATTTTGACAACATTCACTTATATAAAGTAGGTTGTACAGAATTTAGTTTAAGAGAAGCAACTAATGTGGTTTGTCAAAAAAAAAAAAAAAAGATAGCATAATGACATAATTAATGATATTATGATTTCAAGGAATAATAAAAAGTTAAAGTGATCGTAGTTTTTCCAGCCTAAGGTTGATAACCTATTGCAGAGGGAGGTTGAGGATGACAGTGACAGATAATTATACGGCATGATAGATGGGGTAGAGAAATGGGTTACTGAAGCTATTCCATGGGCCATGAGCTTATAATCTTAAGCAAGCCTAACAATGTTTGCGTCATTGATTGATTCATAGAATATATACAAGCATTCTAAGTTAACTGTGAAAAAGCATGGTAGTGAAGGCTGGTTATGAGATTTTGACTACAAATATAACAGACTTGCAATGGTGTCCTGACACAACGTGTTTGGCGTCTTGAAATGGTTGGATGAAGCCATCTTAGACTCTTAAGTTTGAGTTAATATTGTACAGCTTTATCGGGTTATAAGTAATCTCTTTTAACTATTCGAAGCTGGGGCTGTAACAAATTTTTTCCTTGTTTCTGTTACTATCATTCACCAATTTTATTTTATTCTTTTTCTTTACACATTCAATTGCTCCCTGGTTTTATGTCACAGACTCATGGCATCTGCTAACTGGTTCTTATTTTGAGCTTTTAACCGTTAACTTTAAATGTTAGCTGCTTTTTAGTTGATTAATTGCTACAATTCCTCCAAGATTTAGAGAGGTTGAATGATGTTTATTAGAGATATATCATATATGTATATGGACGGAATTTATTCCTTGTTATTCTTAAATTATTAATTTTCATTTGGTTTAAATGCAGATGGCACAGACACCACTGCATGTTTCCGCTGGATATAACAAGGACGAGATAATTAAATTTTTGCTTGACTGGCAAGGACCAGAAAAGGTCGAGTTGGAAGCCAAGAATATGGTAGGGAAACATTTTATTTCTTCTTAAGCCAAGTAAAGGTTCACTATCTTTTTGGATCTCCTGATTTGGAACTTTTGGATTCCTCCTCTAAGTTCTATCTGTTGACTTTGCAGTATGGTGAGACTCCATTGCATATGGCAGCCAAGAATGGATGCAATGAAGCTGCACGGTTGCTTCTTGCTCATGGTGCTTTCATTGAAGCCAAAGCTAATGTGCTCTTTCATGGCTCCTTATTTTCCTTTTATTATTTTGTGCGATCAGAAGAGGGTGGCGAAATTCAACTTCTATTGAGATTTTCTTCTTCCATGTTATTGACACAGAATGGAATGACACCATTACACCTAGCTGTTTGGCATTCAATTCGATCTGATGACCATGCAACTGTCAAGACACTACTTGAGTACAATGCTGATTGCAGTGCTGAGGACAATGTAATACTCATCATATTACATTATGTTTGATTTATTCATCATTCTACTTAGTGTATTTCATTATGCTTGATTTATATCTTTATTACCAACTCGTGGTAGTTGATATACCTTTTGAACTGCAGGAGGGCATGACTCCTATAAAGCATCTCTCAAATGGCCCTGGAAGTGAGAAGTTGCAAGAATTATTACGGTGGCATCTTGAAGAGCAGCGAAAGAGAAGAGCACTGGAAGCATGTGGTGAAACAAAGGCTAAGATGGATGAACTTGAGAAGGAACTGTTAAATATTGTGGGCTTGCATGAGCTCAAAATACAACTTCGGAAGTGGGCGAAGGGGATGCTCTTGGATGAAAGGCGCAGGGCTCTTGGATTGAAAGTTGGGGCTAGGAGACCTCCTCACATGGCATTCCTTGGCAATCCTGGAACAGGTAAATGCCATTGAGTCATATGTCTCAAAATTCTTTTAGTGATACTCCATAAAACCTGTAGTTTTTACACTTCGTATAATGTTTGGCAAGTATGAATGACAAATTGATTTAATGCTCAAAAGGTAAGACCATGGTAGCTCGTGTTCTTGGGAAATTACTCCATATGGTTGGAATTCTACCTACTGACAAGGTAACAGAAGTACAACGGACGGATTTGGTTGGTGAATTTGTTGGACACACAGGGCCAAAGACAAGGAGAAAGGTGTCTCCTTTTGCTTTCTGGATTTTTTTTTTTTTGCTTTTTCTTGGTCAATCTTTTTAACTTATCAGGGACCGATCATGTGCAGATCCAAGAAGCAGAAGGAGGAATTCTTTTTGTTGATGAAGCATATAGGTTAATACCTATGCAAAAAGCAGACGATAAGGACTATGGATTGGAAGCCTTAGAAGAGATCATGTCTGTAATGGACAGCGGAAAAATTGTTGTCATATTTGCTGGGTATAGCGAACCAATGAAGCGTGTAATCGCTTCTAATGAAGGGTTCTGCCGAAGAGTGACAAAATTTTTTCAATTTAGTGATTTCAACTCGGAAGAACTAGCCAAGATCCTCCATATCAAAATGAGTAATCAGACAGAGGAGAGTTTGTTATATGGATTTAAGTTGCATAGTTCTTGCAGTTTAGATGCAATAGCAAGACTAATAGAGAGAGAAACAACGGAAAAGCAGCGGAAGGAGATGAATGGAGGTTTAATTGATCCAATGCTAGTCAATGCTAGGGAGAATCTAGATCTTAGGCTCAGTTTTGACTGCATAGACGCAGATGAACTGCAGACCATAACCATGGAAGATCTTGAAGCAGGCATTCGGCTTTTCTCACAATGACACAGGGTTTCAATCGAAGCTTGGAAGCGTGAATATATTCTGTATCATTCTCTGGTTACCATGATGGGATCTCATCGAATCAAACTAGAAGGTTTGACTCATTATCTTCTTCCAAGCATCTTTGTCGGTTAGTTGCAAGTGCTGTTGAAAACGCAGAAGCTGGTGGTTGGCAGTGGGCTATATATGTGAGGGAGCTTATGCTTGCAGGACATTCATTTTGCTTGCTACTTCATTCCTTTGTCATAAGCAATTGATTAAACTCATACATATCTATTCTTCACCTAAAAGGGCATTCTTCATGTTATAGGAACATTCATTTGTTTTTCAGGGCAGCAATAAATTTCATTTCCAGCTTCTCTTTATGGATGCCTGGGTTGTATTTTTTTTTCTCCTTACAAACTTTCTATTCATGTTGTCTTCTATACCTTGAACCTAAACAATCAGTAATTCATTTCCTGATTATTTTCATCTTGGGTGTGAATTTTGTGACTCCCTGGCTGTGAATCATAACTAAATCTCATCAGAAAAATGATTCTAAAAATTTGGCAAACACAAAAGCATAATTGTAAATAATTACACCACTGTCGTTGTCTTGTCCCATTAGATTTTTGGATTTGGTTTTGAGTTGGTAACTTACATCAATTGTTCTTTGACATCCTTGTCCTAATAATTGAGATTAGCTGGTTTCACTTCCTTCCAAGAAACTAGGACTTTGGCCCTAACGTGAAAAATATCACAACAATATATATATATATATATATATATATATATATATAGAGATATATGAACCAGGTTATTCTTATTCGGTGGAAAAAAGAAAAACCCAATCTTCCTTTTCCTCATTCTCTCTCCGACAATTATGGTTTCGAGCTCTCTCTCGCTTGTCTCATCCATATCTTCATTTCCTTCAAGTTCAAACCCTGAGTCATCTCCCGCGTCTACTTCTCTTTGGCCTATCTCATTTAAGCTCCCCAAACCCAATCTCAGATTCTCAAAAGCTCACGAATACCCGTCGTTGAAGCTCTTGGGTTGTTCCTCGACCGAGTGCGTTGAACATGGGTCACCGGAGCAGTTTTTTAACAACAATTCGGTAGCGTATTTCGTGCGATTCAAGCGAGGGGGTCACAGGGGCAACGGCGAGTTGCAGACGGCTGTTGTCAGTTATCGTAAGAGGTTTCCTTGGTCTATTCTTTACCCTTTTCTTCGGGTACTAAAACAAACGCTCGAGCTCTAATTCTAATCAGGATTATTTTAAGGAAGAAACAGTTTGCTGGTTTCTAATTGTGGGATTTTCTTGTTTTTTCTTGATGTTTCAGGTTGATTTGGTCTCGACGATTCATATCGCGGATACAGAGTATGCTTGGCTAATTCAAACTTAGAATTTTTATGAGATTCCAAGTAATATATGTTTTGTTTTTATGTATTATGGATGGAGGGTTGTTCTTAGTTATCTGGTTTCAAACAAGAAAATAAATGAAGTTAAGCATCATTTGGATTTTAAGTCTATTGCCCTGTGTGAATGCACTTGATTAGTGAAGAAACAATATGTTTTAGTTGAAAAGTCGGTGATAATTAGTGAAAATGTTTTTCTAAAGTGGTTGTAGAAAGGTAGGACTCTGAACCTACTGGCATCTTGCTATAAGAATATCCTGTAAGGAAAGGGAATGGCACGGAAAAGAATGATTATACTGATTAATAAACTCTGCTGATGAAAATCTTGGGTTTTGATTTGACCTGCCTACATAAACAATGATGAAAACATGTCAAAGTAGAGTATTTTTCTTCTTAACGTATCTTTTGGAACCTTCATAGGAAGATAATGGATTGAGTTTGCCCCTTCTGACAATATCGTTATGCTTGCATGGCATGCTTGTAACGTTTTTATGTATGTTTGTGTGGGTTTTTCTAATTAAATTGGTTGAATGACTGATCTTGGCTGCAGGTACTTTGAAACCCTTCAGAAGGAACTTGCACCATATGATTGCGTTCTGTATGAGATGGTGGCCAGCAGGGAGAGTTTGGAAAATAGAAAGAACCCTGCTGAAGCAAAAAGGCTCAAAAGTTCACGTTCACGAGGTTTCAACATTCTGGGATGCATTCAGCGGCAGATGGCTCGGATACTTATGCTTGATTTCCAATTAGATTGTCTTGATTACCAGGCTGATAATTGGTATCATGCAGATCTAGACTATGAGACCTTCAAGTTACTTCAGGTTAGATAAAAGTGTTGGATGCTTTTATGATGTGAAGTCTGAGGTCAACTTTATATTCAGCAAAAACTTCTTGCTTCTACATCTAATGTTCTGAATCATATTTTATCCAGCTTGAAAAAGGTGAAAGCTTCTTCACATTTGCTAGGGATATGACCCTTAAATCAACAAAGGCTTTAGTGCAGCCTGCTTCAATCCCAGAGGACCTTGATCCTTGGAGATCCAAGCTTCTGTGGGCCTCTCGTGTGCTACCTATGCCTCTCGTAGGTCTTCTCATTATTGGTGGTGTTTGTGCGGATGTGGGAAGCCAGGCATCTGATTATCCAGAGCTAGAAGCTTTATCAAGGCTTGACTTTGGTGCTGCAATGAAGGTTTTCCTGGCAAAACGACTAACTTCCGAGTAAGTTTCAAAAGAAAAAAATTATTCCTTTATATTATATGGGTTTCACAATTGCTTGGAAATGTGATAATAAATGATAGTTGATTTACGAGCAAACTTATTTTCTTAATTTTGGAGTTTTTTTTGCATCACTCTGTGCTTTGGATGTAAGTAGCTATGGTGTTTTCTATTTGGGCTAGAAAAAGGCGTAGACGGTAGTTTTGCTTTTGAACTTAAGTTCATATATATTACACTATAAGCATTGTTGAAAAGAGAATGATGCAAAAATATAATTTGTGAAGGTTCACACAAGTGTCAGATGATGTGGAAGAGAGATCTGTTATCATCGGTGAGAGGAACAGGGCTGCTATAGAAGCACTGAGAGCAGCAATCGATGATGGTCATAATAAGATAGCCATACTATACGGGGGTGGCCACATGCCAGACTTGGGGAGGCGCTTAAGGGAGGAATTTGACCTGGTTCCTTCCCGGGTACATTGGATAACAGCTTGGTCCATTACAAAACGAGATTTCCAGAGCAGTTCCCTTCCATTTTTGAAGACAATGGCTGAAGTTTCTGGTTGGCCATTGAATCGCTATCAGACATTGGCGTTGCTCATCTTTTCTTCAGTCCTTGCATTGGATCTCTGGTTTTGGGAACTCTTTTGTGGCACTGCAGTTAACTGGATCTCTGAAATAGCTTCAGAAGTAGTTCAATATGTAGATAATGCACAGTTGATGTGAGTCTTCATTGGATAACTTGTTTCTATCAACATTCAATATGGATATCTGCTTGTGCCTGTGTAAATATGAACACTTCGGATATAGCTGATTTTAGGAGGAAAAAAAAAAAGTAGCAAGTTGACTGACTAAATGAATTTATTGAATTCATTTGTAGTGGAAGAATAAACGAATTGATTAATACTTGCCCATCACTTGAAGGCATCTCCTCTTTGTGAATATTGTATACATGCTTGTGTTCATTTTTCCTTTTGGATTAAATTTCGAATTTGTACAATGCCTGATGAAAAATACGTTCAGGTTTAACTCTCAACCCCACCCCCCAAGAAAAAAAAGGGAAAAAGATGATTTGCCGAGGATTTTGGCTACCAGCAAAAGTTTCTGGAGGGGAACTATGGAAGACCATTGATTCTCACTTTGTTAGCTTCTGTTTTCCTGCTTCTCTTTTCCTATCATCTAGAATTCTAGATTGGATTAAGGGCGGAATTTTCCTATATTTATGTTGGTTTCTCCCCCGCCCCCGCGGCGGAAAAGAGGTTCCTTGTTTCCTTGACGTTTACCACCAAATTCGGGCTGAGGCGCCTCTTTAAAAGCTTGTCAAATTCCTTTTTCCCCTTGACTAGCTGCAATTTTAACATCAATAGAGCTGTTAGTGTGAAATTAAAGCCATTTGAAATTTCAAATAATATGGATCAGCAGCAGCTCATACTTTTTAAGTAAAATCTGAGCACTAATCTGGCCAAGTTTCTGGATAATTTTTGGCAAACGTTGCTGCTTGCGGATGTTGGGGTGATGAGTGGAGCAATGTTATCTACAGGGGTAATCTCGCGATCACTTCAACCCAAGTGGAGATCTTGGTGGAGGGGGGGGAGGGTTGCGTATTGGGTGCTTGAATATATGTTCTCTAATTGGCTCACTTGCCTTGGAAAAAAACTTTCTGACAGTATAGGCAGGCGTTACACAATAGTGTTGACAGCAGCCACTTCTTTGATAGGAGCAATTTTAACGGGACTAGCAGCATGCATCTTTCCCTTTCCTCATGGCTGGAAGAGTTATAGTTGGTGGAATTGGTGTTGGAGATGATATTCGTGGGATGAAGCCGGTGGCTTAAGTAGAGAAGTGCAAGGGGAGTTATGTGTCTCAGGACCTTTGAATTCGAGAAAGAAGTTCTATAGGATGACTATTAGATTTGCTCACTCTATGGTACAAAATTTTGGTCTACCAAAGAGCAACATATAAAAAAGATAAAGAGTATAGCGCAGATGCGAATATTAAGAAGAATGTGTAGTAAAATTAAAAGTTAGAAATAACGATATTCGTCTTTTAATTTGGGATAGCTCTTATAGTGAATAAGGTGGGGGAAATTTGTTCACGGTGGTCTGGTTAACAAAAGATGGAGATCAAGAGATGCACCTGAAAGGGTAGAGAAATTTGACGTAGAAGACTGAAGGGCAAACAAAACAAGACTCGATTGATTCGAGGAGGTGATAAGTAATGATACTACTATTAGAATTTGAATAGAGGATATTGAGAGATAAAAATGATAAAAGAAAGTGGATTCGTGAACTCGATATAAACTACGTCTTAATTTTTGTAGCCGATCCTAAAAATATTGATGTTAAAACATGTTGATTTAGTTTAGTTTACAGAATTCCTTAGCCTCAAACTCCAACAAGGTGAACCCAACCACTCAAAAAACTGTCAGTTAGCTGTTGGAGTGGCATTTCAAAGGGTAAGAAGTGTAGCTGTCTGATATGTTTTTTTGTTGTTTGGAAGCTTCCTAAGACGGTGAGATTCTCTATTTGAGAGTGTACTGTTGAGGCCTTGACAATGCGTGTGTTTCAAGAGCAGTTTTTAAGACCCATATTTTTGGGAAATAGAGATATATGTAACATTACATAAGAGTACAGTGTAAGATTCAACTTCTCGGTGTAGCCAAAGCCTTCAACCTGTTTATTTGTCCTCTAACGTATAAGTTTAAACCAGACGTTAGCATATTGACAAGCTTTTGAATAAAAACCTATTATACAATTAGACTAGTTTGAAAGATGGAAATTAAGGGTGAAAAATATATTAAAAAAAGTGTAGCTTTTAGTATAAAACATGGAAAAGGTGACAATATTACCTTTGTCCCCCACTTTGAATCCACTATTTATTTTCTAAAATAATACTTTCCCTAACTTGATTTCCCTCAGCATCACAGTGACAGACACAAAGGTGGAGGCACTCACCAAGTAATACGCTTCCACTATAAGCTCTAGCTTTTTTTTTGGGGGCGGGTTTGAAAACTAAATGCCTCGAAGTTTTTTATGTTATGACTCGAAACTTCAATAGTGTTTCATTAGAGTTTAGGGTATTGTAACTAGGCAAGGCTATTGTATTAAATTGTTTTGGTAGATTTACGGTGTATATATAAATTATATATAATTAAATGTGTAAATGTGAAAATGTGAATGAGGTAAGGTAGACAGTGAAAATTTCATAATATTCATAACAAGAAAAAAAAAAGGTTCAAATTGAAACCATTGTGTTTTATTCCATCTACCAACATTGATGGTATCATGAAGTTAATTTATTTGCTAGGACTAGGGGTAGGTATATTCTATACACATAGTAGGTATGATATATATATATATATATAGGATGAATGGCATAGCTTAGGGCCAATCTATGTATATGTACGTACTTATGTATGTATAAAGTTTTCAAGTAATATTCCATTGACGGGGTAATGAAAGAAAGTTTTACGACAGCAAGGTCAAAAGAAAAAGGCAAACAAATGATGTCATTTTTCATTTTCCTCAACGGGATGGGAATGTCACGGCTATGCGCTTGACGTTCGGTGTTCCACTCCCTCCCTAATATAATTTATGCTGTTATTTAATATTTCAAATAATTTGTTTTCTAGTTCTAATCATAGTAGGATTTTTTATTATTTTATTCCAATTTTAATTTACAAACAAAAAATTAATTTGTGTAAATAATGAATTTGAAAATAAACAT
>JBBYHL010431194.1:0-14374 GCA_038381835.1 Adansonia madagascariensis
TAATTTGGATTTAATATTAAATATTTTTTAATTTTTATTATTTTTAACTAGTTTTTCAAAATTTAATATAAAATATTGTTTATATTTTATTGTATATAATATATTATATATATATTATATTATATGTATTATATAATATGTATAATATATATTATTTTTAATTATTCAAAAAGTAATTTAATTTAATATTAAATTTTCTTAAATTTTTATTATTTTTTATATTAATCTAATATTTAATATAATTCAAGATTTAATATAATATTTTTAATATATATAATTAAGATGTAGTATATATAATTATATATATTATATATAATTTGTGGGGGTCGATTCCCCACATATATAATATTATAATATATAATATATAATAATAATATAATATATATATATGAATTTGAGATTTAATATAAAATCTATTTTTATTTTTTATTATTTGTAAATGGTAATTCAGAATTTAATATAAAATTTTTTTTGTTATTTGTAAATGATATTTTAAAATTTAATATAAAATATATTTTTACTTTTTATTATTTTAAATAGTAACTCAAGATTTAAAAAAATATTTTCACATATTTTATTATTTCTAAATACTATTTTTGATATATATAATTTATATTTATAATTTATATATTTATAATTTATTTATATAGTTTATATATATATATGAAAGAGTCGGTTCTAATACCGAGGAAGGCAGGGTTAAATTGTAATTACAATCTCCTTATAATAATTCTAATTGCTATTTCTTTTTTCAAATAAGTTTTCTTACTTTGCATATTTGTAAAACTTATCACACTGTACTACTTTTATAGAATTCTCCGTAAAGTTAGCCGGTGAATGGGTAAAACATATTTTTTCTTTTCTTTTTTTTTAACCAGTGGTTGAGATGAAAGCCTTATGTTATTTGAACTAATGGGAAGCTGATTTTAGGAAATGTATGCTAGAATTTTCTGGGCTAGAGTTAGATGTTCCATAATGGGACCGAACGCAATCTAAGGGATTATTGAGCCCATTACTTTATATAATAAATTAGAATATTAAAATTTTTTTATTAGTTTTAAATATGATTTAAAATTAAAATTAAATAATTAAATTTTATAATAAAATAATATCTTAAACCGAACAAATCAAGTTTGATCACTTGAAATATTATTATTCAAAACTTAATCTGAATCAAATGAAATTCACAAATTTAATAAATAGTCGCATAAACAATCTAAAGGAATGCAATCACCCTTTGCTTCAATTAAATGGTTTATAAATCGGGATAAATGTTACTTTCTATAATGAAAATTACCCATGTGGCCATGTTTCATCGTAAGCTGATTAAGATATATTGGAGGTAATATAATTAACTTTTTAAGAAATCATTTATCTATAGTCTTTGAGTTTTTAAACTTCATCAAAGAAATTAAAAAGGTGACACATATCCATATAAAATGTATTAAAAATTTATAAACATAAAAATTAATTAAAAGATTGAACATGTGACAATTTTTAAAAACTTAATAAAAGATGAACTGCTAAATTTTTGTGACTTGATTGAATATGATAGCAGGAAAATTTTAATTACAAATATAAAAGCTATGGAAATGTCAAATTATTAAATATAATTAAACATATTAGGGATTATCATGCAATTATGATATGATATATTAGAGATTATGATAAGATCTTCTTACTTGCTTCTTCCCTAAATTTGTGATAACTTTTATATAAATATAGTTTTCTTGTACAACAGAAAACACAATTGTTAATGTAAATAAAGTTATCTTTGTGCCTTTTCCGGTGGATATAGGTCATTATAACCAAACCACATTTTTGTATGTTCTTATAATCTTACTTTCTCTTTTATTCTTTTCTATACATACAATTTTGAATCTAGGAAATTCATTTTCTTATAACAAGTTCTCAAATTTTTATTAACTGATAACATGATATGAAAGCCAAATCTATTATGTTCTTCTGCTAGTGTTTTCTAGTTGTATGTTTTGTCACATTCTTATTGTGTATTTCTTTATGCTTCCATTGAATGTTCTGCCATGTTAGTTTTTCCTGTTGTGTATTCTACCATGTTTTCTGCGCCATGTTTCGTTATGTCAAATTTCCTTGTCCCTTTCGTGTGCTTCGTTATGTCAAATTTTTCTATTCCTGTTAGTCCGATTTTCTTACAATGTGCTATGTTATACCTTTATGCTATGCGCTATGCCTCGTTAAATTTTTTTGCGGAGCATTATGTCATGTTTTCTTATCATGTGTTACAACACATTTTTTTATTTTTGTTGTGTGTTATGTCATATCAGATTCTTTTGTCATGTGTTTCACCATTTGTAGAGGCAAATCCTCATTATGGTCGGGGGCCTTCAACCCTCCTAAAAAAATTTGAGATCCATTTGGTATATATATAATTATATGTATTTATATATTAAATTAAATTGGCACCCCAAATGAAAGTTTATATTTATTTAGTTCATTGTCTTCATCAATAACTTTTTTAAAAGTTAAACTACATTATTATTTATCTTTTTATTTTACCCACCAATAATTATCTATAAACTCTTCAAGTTAATTGATTTGTCATATACATTATGTCACAAACAAGTTAACTTAAACTACTTCCTAAATGTTGGCTTTCTCTGCAAGAAAAAAAAAATAGTGAAAAGTCATAATTTTTTAAACATTGCTATCATTTTTTTTTTCGGTTTATCTTCTTTTTCTTTTCATCTTTAAATTCACTTAATTTTGCTTAGAATTGGTGCTTGCTTGGGTATCACTTTCAAAGATCTTTTTTATTGGTTAGTAGTTATGCTAATATATATTTTTTTAATTTTTACGATGAGGCCACTTGTGTTTTTCATTGTCAACATCCTTACAAAGTAAAAATGACAAGGTTTTTGTTAGATTTATTTTATTTTATTTTTAAAATATATATTTATATAATCTTATTGTTATAATATTAAAACTTATGTGAGTAATTAAAAAGTACATATATTTTTTGTTAAATGTTGCTATTGTAAAATATTATATTGATTTATCTTAAGTATTTATGAAGAACCAAAGTTCAATTAGGAATTTAGGACCACCTTATATTAGGTTAGAAAATCATTATAATTTACGGCCTCAAAATTTCAATTTTATTATTTTAAATGTATATTTTTATTTCTTATTTTGTTAACAGTATATTGTTTAACAATTAGTTTGTATATAATTTATTTTTTAATTTTCAAACAAATAGTAAAAAATGTTCACCATTTAAGGAGTTGAAAGATTGTCCAAATTAATTTGAAAATTATGCTATTCTTAATAAAAGTTTAATACTTTATCTTAAAACTTGAGAATCATAGAATATGAGTTTCTTATAGAGAACTTGGTGATTAAGAGATAGCTAACTGTTGAGACATTTAATTTAGATTCAATTTTTAAAAATTTTGTTTCTTTAAAAGAACATCGCTCACAATTTTAAATAAAATTATTTATTTCATGTATTTTGTTTTCTTATACTTTTGTTTACAAATTGATAAAGTTTATGGTTTATGAGTTGTTAGTTTTATTAATATATTACTACCATAACTCAATTGAAATATATATGAATAATTTTCCTATACACTAGCAATTGGAAAAAAAAAAAAAATCCTTCACAAGGGGAGTTGTGTGGTGATATGTGTATTAGAGTATATTTAAAAAATAAATAATAAATAAATAAGACACGTGTCATCATACGAATTTTGCTTGTCGAATTTTTTTCTTTCTATCGCCAGCGTACGAAATAATTATCCTATATATATATATACAAAATTTTTTAATTAACCCCCCCCACAAAACTAAATGTCAAGATATGCTATTAACTATATGTTTCATTGTTAGTTAACAACTTTAAATTAGTATTTATAATATAATTTTGAGTTAATAGTTTTGCTTTTTTATAAAATTCTAATAAAACTTTCTATAATTATTTTATACGTTGCTTACCTAACTACCTCTAGGTCGCAAATAATTACTTTATTTTTTTAATATTTAAAAGATCTAATTATTCATATCATGTTTACATTATCTTCTATCTTGTAATTGTATTTTATGTGTTCTATATTTTATATAAATTTTAACATGTTAATTCGTATGTATAGTTTTTGAGTTTTTCACGTATTCATATATTAATTTTATATTCATGTTATTTTTTGTATTTATGTTTCAGTTATTTTTTTTATGTATGTCTTGGCATGTTCATCTATTTGTACCATGTTCAAATACAAAAAAAAAAAATTCTGCTTCATCAATAAAAACAAAAGATAAATAATAATTATATTATAATTTAAATTATTTTTTAATATTAATAATTTATCTATCTTCATTAATTTTATAAAAATATTTTGAATTTTGAATTATTATTTATTTTTCTTTGTATTTATTAATAAACAAGAATTAAGGGAAAATAAAAAAGAGAAAAAAGTAAATATTTTTATAAAATTAATGTAAATAAATATTTTTATAAATTATTTAATTTCTATAAAATTTATTGAAATTATAATATTATATTATTTATGAGGAGAAAAAATAATATATGAAGATATAAAAAAGTAGAAATTAAATTAAATACATTTTTTATTCTTATAAATGATTTAATATTTATACAATTAATTTTAGTTATAGCATAGAAATTTAATTTTGTTCCAGTTTATTTCTCAAGAAGATAAATTGAAGGAAAAAAAAAAGAAAAATGGAAAGAAAAAAAATTAAAATTTACTTTTATAAAATTATTTTCAAATAAATATTTTATATGTTTAAAAATTAATTATTTTAACAAATTAATAAAGTTATAATATAAATTATTTTCATTTTTATTTATGAAAAATAAAATTTGAAAGAGAAAAAAAGAATAAAAGAGTAAAGAAAGAAAATTACATCAATAGTGAAATCAATAGTCACTAGTCACATGCATCTATCATTTTTAATGATTCTACTAATTGAAGGACCACATTGATATAAAGCTTTGAAATTGAGAACTTAATTGATACATTTTAAAGTTTCAGAATCAATATAAAATATGCTTTAAAATTTGGTAACCGTATGAGTGCTTAACCTTTTTAAATATCTATATATTACTTTTAACATTAGGAATAATTATTCTAAAATTATTTTCACGGAACAATATTTTGCATAATCAACCCTTTTAAATATCTATGATCATTACATTGACCTCAGGATTGATCTTTGAGGAAAAGAAAGAGGAAGGAAAGAGAAAAGAATCTAAATATTTGTATTATGTTTTTGTTATTTTTTTTATAATTGTATTTAATATATTATTAACAACAACAAAATTAAAATAACTAATCTATATATTTCTACATATTATAGATTAAAGGAGTCCCTTTAAGGATAACTTTTGGATTGCTGCGCTCAACCCCATTTTTAAAAAAACATATTGAGATTTTTTGTGTATTTTTTATATTGTGTATTACTTTCACCTTGGAGTTATTTATTGTCATAATCGAATTCAACATTTTATATACTTATATAAATTTTGACATGTTAATAATTTATTTTATATAGATTTTGATATATTTGTGTATTCATATCATATTCATATTTTTTGTATTATGTCATATTTTAATTATTTCTCATATTATGTTCGTATTGTGTAATTAATATGTATTCAAAATTATCAAATCTAATTAACATTATTCAATAACTTTCAATTTTGTTTATATATCATCGTGTTCATATGTCATAATCGTATTCAAAATATTATATATTTATATAAATTGTAAACACGTTAATAATTTATTTTATATAGATTTTGACATATTTGTTTATTCACCCCTTGTTAATGTTATTTTTCATGTTGTGTAGTATAATCATATTAAGTTCAAAATTGTCAAGTTCAATTAACAATATCTAAACATTTTCTAACTTTATGTCCCATGTTATCTCATTCATATTAATTTTTATGTCAACATCATATTAGAGGTATTATATAAATTTTGACATTTTAATAATTTTTTTGTGTATTGCAATTGTCACATTATATCATATAATTATATTTATATTATAATATATTAAAATATAAAAATAAAATATTTTTCAAAAATTATTTATAAAAAATTTACTCTCACATTATTATACGAATAAAAAGATTATAAAATAATTAATAATGAAATTTTAATTTTGTAATTATATTTTTTAAAATTATATTTTATAAAACGTTAAAACATCCCGAACAAATGCTTAACATGCTAGTACAAATTATGTTAATCCCTCTACTAATCACCTTCTGGGAAAATTACAAAAAAAAAAAGTAAACCATAAATTATTAAAAAAATGAAATCAACAAAATAATTTCTAAAAAAATTAAAAATTATTAAAATTATTAATAAAGAAATTGTAATTACCATTTTACACTTATTTCTTATTTTTCTATTTGCTTTCGCTGTTTGCCATCGTAATTAAGGGTCGGTTCATCTCTTGGTGGGAACTGACCTCCCATTTATATATATAAAAAATATATATTAAAAATAGTATTTACAAATAAAAAAGATTAAAAAAATATTTTCTATTAAATCTTGAATTACAATTTAAGAATAATAAAAAATAAAAACATATTTTACATTAAATCTCAAATTACTATTTAAAAAATAATTACTATTTAAAAGTAATTTCATATATAAATATTTTATATTAAATCCTAAATTACTATTTAAAATATAATAAAAATAAAAAATATTTTATATTAAATTCTGAATTGCTATTTAAAAAATAATAAAAATTAAAAAAATTTATATTAAATCATGAATTATTTTTTAAAATAAAAATATATATTAAATCTTGAATTACTACTTAAAAATAATAAAAAAATAAATATTTTATACTAAATCTTGAGCAATTATATAAAAATAATAAAAAATATAATCATAACTAAATGTGCAAGTAAATAAATTTGAATGTACAGGTGACCATATCTGAATGTATAAATACCTATAATTATATGTAAAGATAACTAAAACTGATATATTTTATTCTAATATACATATATATGTATTAATATATGTTTTAATATGTGGATGGTTAATTCTTATACTAGAGGAACCGTCCCCAAATATATACTATATATAAATTATATTTATTAAAAAAACTATTTAAAAATAATAAAATATTAAAAATATTAAAAATATTAAAAATATTTTATATTAAATCTTAAATTACTATTTAAAAATAATAAAAATAAAAAATATAATCATACCTAAATGTACAGTTGATCATAACAGAATGTACAGGTGACTATAACTAAATATATAAGTGCTTATAACTGAATATACAGATGATAAAAACTGATATATTTAATTCTAATATATATATATATATATTGATATATATTCTAATATGTGAGGGTTAGTTCCTATGCAAGGGGAACCAATCCTAATTATATATAATTTTATATAAATTATATATATTAAATATACTATTTAAAAATAATAAAAGATTAAAAATATTTTATATTAAATATCAAATTACTACTTAAAAAATAAAATTTAAAAAATATTTTATATTTTATATTAAATTATATTTTAAGAAATTAAAAATATAATATATATATATATATAATATGTAAGGCAACCAACCCCTGTCATATTACATATAAATTTTATATAATATATACTATATAATAGATGTATAATATACATAATATAATCTATTATATATAATAAAAATAAAAAATATTTTGTATTAAATTATAGATTATTATTTAAAAATAATATAAAATATTTTTATTTTTATTATTTTAAATAGTAATTTGAGATTTAATATAAAATATTAAATTATTTTTAAAAGTATTTATATTTATAATTTATATGAAATATATATTTGGGATCAATTTTCCTTGTATAAGAACCGACCTTCTACAAATTAGAACATATATCAATATATATATTAGAATTAAATATATCAGTTTTAGTTATTTGTATATTCAATTATAGGCATCCATACATTCAATTATAGGCATCTGTATATTCAGTTATAGTCACCTATAAATTCAGTTATGGTTACCTATATATTCATTTATGATTATATTTTTTATTTTTTATTATTTTTAAATAGTAATTTGAGATCTAATATAAGATTAAAAATATTTTTAATCTTTTATTATTTGTAAATATTAGTTATATATATATATAATTTATATATAATATATATTTGGATCAGTTCCCTTTGTCTAGGAATCGACCCTTCACATATTGGAACATATATCAATATATATTATGATTATATTTTTTATTTTTATTATTTTAAATAGTAAATTGAGATTTAATATAAAATATTTTTATCTTTTATTTTTTTAAATAGTATTTTTAATATATAAATAATTTATATATAATATATATTTGGGATCGATTTTCCATTATATAGGAACCGAACCTCCACATGTTGGAACATATGTCAATATATATATATATATATTGAAATTAAATATATCAATTTTGGTCATCTGTATATTGTCACAACATAGCTCGGATACGAATCCTGACCAAACCCGACTTAAATGCCTTCGCTTCTATATTTGTTAATATATCACTATTTTATATTCTCTTGCTTCTATAGGCCATATCATTATCGATATTCTCTTATTTGTGAGGACTAGGTGGTCGAGATAAATAGCTCACTGAACTTAACCCTAAATAGTTATTACGAAATGACTATTTATTTGGAGTCGCCACCAATCTACTTGGGCTAGATGAGATTAGTCACTTATCGGAGTTCATATTTCGAGGGTTGTGAAACCCTAGAATACTAACTTCGAGGTCCGCAATCATACCAGAGATCATATAAAAGGTTCCAGGAGTCGGTTATAATCACAAGTAAGGATCGACTCTCTTGTGACGCTTGAAAATCGGTACCTTATTAATTAGGTGTTAACTTGAATTTTAATTTTTATTCGATTTCAACATATGACATTTAATTAAAAATTTCCAAAAATAATATTTTATGAAGCAAATTTAATATTCCGTGTCAAAAAAATTTTTTTTTTTAAATTTGAAGATCAAAATCTCTTACGCACTCTACCAAAGACCAATGGAACATGAAATCTTTTTGTTATTCTCTTTTGTACCCCAACGGAGAACTAGAGGAACGCAAAAGATTTTAAAATTCAAAATATCATTCACATCCCACTAGAGGGCCAGGAAAATACGAAAGATTTTATTTTTTTTTTAAATTTACAAAAATTTTGATTTCCACTCTAAGTATCTCGCTATTAAAATGATTGTAGACCCCTCTCATATTTTGGGAGAAACTTCACGTATTATTTTAACTTTGAGACATTGCCTTAAATTATTTTTTTTAAAAATTATATTTTATTAAAAATATTTATAGAACATCCTAGACTCGATAACAATCTAAAATGACGAACCTATTCCTAATGTGTACCTTTGGAATAAAATATTCTAGTAATCATATAGAATTTGGTTATAATGTAAAATTACCAAAATACCCTCGGTTATACCTTCGATGTGAAAGTATTCTGATAACTCTAAAGGACACAAAAATTGTTATGGAAGGTTGAATCTATTCTAAATGCACATCTTTGGCATTAAAGCATCTCGATGACTACTTAAGACTTAGTTCTGGTGGAATTACCAAAATGCCCTTAAGGTATACTTTTGATGTGAAAGTATCTCGGTAACCCTAAAGGATAAGAAAATGATCATGGAAGGTTGAACCTATCCTAAATGCACATCTTTGGTATAAAAGCATCCCAATGACTACCTAGGACTCAATTCTAGAGAAATTACCAAAATACTCTTAGGGTATACCTTCGACATGAAAGTATCCCAATAACCCTAGAGGACATGAAAATGACCATGGGAGTTTTAACCTATCCTAAATGCACATCTTCGGCATAAAAGCATCCCGATGACTACCTAGGACTCGAATCTAGCAAAATTACCAAAATGCCCTTGGTGCATACCTTCGATGTGAAAGTATCTCGATAATCCTCAAGGACACGAAAATGATCATAGGAGGTTGAACCTATCCTAAATGCACATCTTCGACATAAAAGTATCCCGATGACTACCTAGGACTAAGCTCTAGTGAAATTACCAAAATGCCTCTAGGGTATACCTTCAATGTGAAAGTATCTCAGTGATCC
Source organism: Adansonia madagascariensis (assembly GCA_038381835.1). Lineage (NCBI taxonomy): Eukaryota > Viridiplantae > Streptophyta > Magnoliopsida > Malvales > Malvaceae > Adansonia > Adansonia madagascariensis. Next base: position 10,142 of record JBBYHL010431194.1, read on the forward strand.
TAAATGACACAAAAATGATCATGGGAGGTTGAGCCTATGCTAAATGCACATATTCAGCATAAAAGCATCCCGATGACTACCTAGGACTCGACTATAGTGAAATTACCAAAATGCCGCTGAGATATATCTTCACACAAAAGTATCTCGATAACCCTAGAGGACATGAAAAGATAAGTAATGATGATTTTCACTCTAAATGGGTAATTTAGATGAAAAAATGACTTAAAGTAAAAAAATTACTAATGAGTCCCTAAATTTCTCAAAACTAAACATTAGTCCTAAATTGATTAAAAATGCTAAAAAAGTTTTTTTTGCCTAAAATACCCCTAAATGGGTAATTTAGATTTTAAAGTAACCTAGATTGCAAAAATGCAATTAAGCCCCCTAAATTTTCAAAAAAATTGCATTTCGTATCCTAACAAAGAACCGAAAGAATACGAAAGGTTTTAATAATTTTAGCACTACATCAGAGGACCAATGGAATGCCAGAAATATTTAAAATAACCTAAGTGGATGATTTCATGCTAGAAATGACTATTTTGATCAAAAAATGCTAGATTTTCCTAGTTGTCCCTAACTTTCCTAAAATTGCCAATTGGTCCTTACATGATTAAAACATAAAATCAAGCATTAAATAAATTAAAATAACCATAAAAAATCACATAGAAAATTGCAAGCAAGGTTCGACCATCTTCACTTATTCCTAGAATAAATTTTTTAGAATTTACACAAAAGCGCCTAAACTTTTTGAATTTACACAAAGACCCCAAAAATCAAAGAAAATGTATTTCTACTTGAGAAAATACATAAAACACACTCCTGAGGGTGCATGCATGCTTAGGCCAAGCATGGATCAACTAGAAATTATTTTTTATTTTTTAATTTTTTCCCAAATTAGTCCTTAAACCTTTTGTGTAAAATAGCCACAAAAATTAAAAATCATCTCATGCATATACAAGAATTTCGGCCAACTTCATATAACCTACCAAAAAAACTTTTTTTTACTCAAAAATCACATATCTAAGCTTCATCTAGCATAAATCAACATCATCGTGTAATAAATCATAAAAAATAAACATATAAACATGTTACTCTAACATATCAACAAGAAAATACAAAGAGAAACAACATACATATGATCATGTATATGGCAAAATATAACATAAAAACCAACATCATATTAACATAAACATGATTCACGAGGACAGATAATTTATTAATAAGAAAAAATAAACAAAATAATTAAATGAAAAAAATAGTTCATGACCATTATACTTAGTCTTTCAGTATGGATTAAAAATCCATAAACTTAAACATATTTTTGGCTTATCACAAAGAAGAAAAATGAACAAAAATGAAGAGAAATCAAAGCTTTTAGAAAGAAATTTATTTGTTCCAAAACTTTTGAAACTTGAATTTTTTCTTTTAGGGTTCTTTTTTCTTGTTTTTTTTTTTTGGCCAACCAATCCCGACAACAAAATCCTCCCCCTATTTATAAGAGGGAGGAATGGGCAAGGGATCAAAAAGATCCCTTGGCTAAAAGCTTTCATTTTTTTAATTTGTTTTTTAATTTTATTTTGACTTATTCATTAATTTACATCAAAAGTTAAGATGCATTAATTTGATTTGCAATGAGTAGTCATTCACAAATACATTTCATGATTGCATGGATAACATCACTAATTGTTAATTAGAAACCAACTAAATTGGTTAGTGAAATGTTGGATATCACCTATACTAGTTTCTATGAAACTAATAGAAAATAACCAATAGTTAAAATAAAATTAAAATAATGATAATAAAATATAAAATTTAAAAATTATTAATCATAAACAAAATTTGGAAATGAAATAATGAAAAAAAACTGATTGAAACTTCAAAACTCATAAAATTATAAGAGAAAAATCCTTTCAGATAAAAATTAATATGTAAAAAAAAAAATTCAAAACTCATCCAATTAATTAAATTTTTAAAAACTGACTTAATATGAATTTAGTAAAAATATTTGATGAACTTTAAAAATTATAAACTCAGAAAAAACCTCTTAAAAAATTTACGGAGTAAAAATTTTTGTGTCTTGGAAATGAGGAAAATTTAAAAAATAAATGTAAAACTCATAAAATAAAATGGGTTTTTAAAATTGATTTAATATTGATTAAATAATAATATTTAAAGAATTTTAAAAATTATAAACTCAGAAAATCTTATCCAAAAAAATTTATGGAGTAGATAACTCTGTATCTCAGTAACAAGAAAAATTTTAAAACTCATAAAATAAATTAAAATTTTCAAAACTGATTTAATATGAATTAAACAATAATATTTAAAGAATTTAAAAAATTATAAACCGAGAAAAATCCTTCTAAAAAAATTATGGTGTAAATAACTCCGTATTTTGGAAAAGGAGAAATTATAAAAGAAAATGCAAAACTCATAAAATAAAAGAATTCTTCAAAACTGATTTAATATTAGTTAAATAATAAGATTTGAAGAGTTTTAAAAATTAAATATTCAAAAAAAAGAAAAAAATCTTTCCAAAAAAAATTTACGGAGTAAAAAACTTCGTATTTTAAAAACGGAAAGAAAATGTAAAACTTATAAAATAAAATAAATTTAGAAAAACTGATTTAATAGTAATTAAATATGAATTTTTAAAGAATTTTGAAGTTTAAAATTGAGAAGATTCCACCAAAAATTTTATAGATAAAGAAAAGCTCGTATTTTAAATCTAGAAAAATTTCAAAAATATGTTCAGATTTTATAAAAATGAATTTTATCTATCATATTAATCAAAATATTAATTTATAAAAATAAAGATGAAAATCTGAAATCTGAAGCAATTTATACCAAAAAAGTTTACGAGTATAATACTTGCGGTAGTATGAAAAATTCAAAATTAATTAAAAAATGGACAATTTGACACCTTGTGGTATGAAATGCCAATACAAATTTTCCTTGATTATTTCTAATTTTTCAGAGTGCATATCGGCATAAATACGACACTGGTATCAATAGAAATATATGACAGTTAACTCCTCAAGTTTAGCGAAAAATTCTAAAAAAATTTTTAAAAATGAGAAGTTTGACCATAATAACATTTACAGAAATAAATTTCAAAATTTCAAAAGTATAAAGTTAAAACTTGATTATTTTACCTTAAAATTTATTTTTTTATTCAAGATTTGCTCTGCATGACCCTTAAAATGGCACTAATTTTGTCACGTGCATCTGCAGTCATTTAAGCACAATTAAATAAGTCATGACAATGTACCTTCCCCTTGAAAGAAATATGCCTCCACTAGGAAAAGTACCTAACTTTGTATCTCAGATGTTTTTGGACTAACAAGGAAATGGCCTAGATAAAATTAGGTGTCTATATACATTCAGTTATGGTCAACTGTACATTCAGTTATAGTCAACTGTACATTCAGTTATAGTCACATGTATATTCAGTTATACTCAACTATGCATTCAGTTATAATTATATTTTTATTATTTTAAATAACAATTCGAGATTTAATATAAAATATTTTTAATCTTTTATTATTTTTAAATTGTATTTTTAATATATGGTTTATATATAATACATATTTAGGATCGGTTCCCCTTATATAGGAACCAAACTTTTACATATTGAAATATATATCAATATATATTTGAATTAAATATATCAATTTTGGTCATGTATACATTCAGTTATGCTCACCTGTACATTCAGTTATGATTATATATATATTTTTATTTTTAAATAGCAATTAAAGATTTAATATAAAATATTTTTAATCTTTTATTACTTTTAAATAGTATTTTTAATATATATAATTTACATATAATATATATTTAGGATCAGTTCCCCTTGTATAGGAATCGACCCTCTACATATTGGAACATATATTAATATATATTAAAATTATATATATCAATTTTAGTCATCTGTACACTTTGTTATAAACACTTGTACATTCAATTGTAGTCACCTGTACATTTAGTTATAATCAATTGTATATTCAGTTATGATTATATTTTTATTTTTTATTAGTTTTTAAATAATAGTTTGGGATTTAATATAAAATATTTTTTAATTTTTATTATTTTAAATAAAAATATTTTTATATAATTATTTTTATTTTTTAATAAAAATTATTTTTATTTTTTATATGATAATTTAAGATTTAATATAAAAATTTTTAATTTTTATTATTTTTAAATACTAATTCAAAATTTAATATAAAA
>JBBYHL010431225.1:3556-16879 GCA_038381835.1 Adansonia madagascariensis
AACCAAAATAAGGTTCTTCTTAATATTAGAAGCATAAAAATAGTTTTTTAATAAAATAAACCTAAATTCTTCAAACTAAATATGTACGTCTCCCATTACTTTAGCTAGCACTATGCTTCCACTATCGATTCTTAATGAGAGGTTCCTATCAAGCAAACTTCTTGTTGCTTTGAACCCTTACAAAGAAACACAAATAGGATTAGTGGCTCTAGAATCAATAACCCAAATGTCTTTTGAATCTTCATCTAAATAAGCTTTAATATAAAGAAAAGCCTTACCTTCCTTACCATTAGAGGCTAGGAATTCCTTGCATGTTTTCATGAAGTGAGCCACATTTCCTCAATAAAAGCACTTTGACTTTTTAGGGTTTTTTAGCTTTATTTTTTTCATTTTATTCTTGCCTTTAGATGAAGAAGGAATAGAAGGCTTAGAAGCCCCTTGCTTCTTGGTGTTTTATTTTTTTTTTCTTATTCCCAGAACTAGAATTAGAATTAATAGCCAAATTTACCTTTCCTAAAGGTTGGTTACCATTATTGAGCATAAGCTCATAGGCTTGTAACTCTCTCGTGAGCTCGGTGAGACCTAACTCTTTACTTCGTAGATTATATGCGGCTCAAAAGCCCATAACATCCCTAGGAAAATTTTAAGCACCATTTCAATTTAGGTGTTGTATTCTAACTCAACACCATTTCAGTAGCCTCAATAAAGTTTCCTATAAGCATAAGCATATGATCCTTTATTGGAATACCTACCTTTTGCTTATAGTTCATTAAACTCATAATCATGAACTACTAAGCCAACTTGACTTGGCCTTTCAGCATGTCCTCCAAGTTATCCATGATCTACCAGCAATGACATAATTCTTATGCTACTTTTGCAAAACATTTGACATGCTAGCCAATATATAGTAGCATACTATGTCATTGGACTCTTCCAACAAGTGTAGAGTAAGAAAGCCTATCCTTTAAGTGCATCAATTGGAGGCTTAGGTGGGCAAGGTTCATTAAGTACGAACTTGTGTTTCTCACAGCTAAGAATAATTAACAAATTTCTTTTCTAGTCTTTAAAATTATCTCCATTAAATTTATTACTTGTAAGAATTTGAAAAAGTGGTATATATGACATTTTAAACTGAAATAAATAAATATTTTCAAAATATTATAGTCATGCTCAAGCAAATGTAAAACAGATATTTAGCAATTAAATATAGATATATATGATCCTACATGAAAAACCTTATAAAAAAATGTAGCATTGCAACAGTAATTTTTAGCATCTATTGCTTTAAGCCACCAAAACGTGATCATAAAACAAATAGCCAAAAGCATGGATCCCATCCATTTAATATATGTTACCTTAAATCCTCCAACGTTAAGATGTATACTAATAACTACTAGTTTAGCCATCAGTTTAACTAGTAGAGCTTCGAGCAGAGGTTATATTAAACCACTTTTAAGTGTATAACCTTTGTGTATGAAACTTGGTCCATGCACTACTCAAGTCATCGAGGGATGATTTCAAATAGAACATGCCCAAGTACGTTTTCAACATAGGAGATCCAATCTAGTATTCCGGCAATGGTCGACCAGCTATCAAGAAGTATGGTTAGGGTGGGATTGACGCGAGGTGTTACTATGCTTTCACATATGGATCAACAATAGAGGTTGTGGGTTTTGTTTGAAACCTCTCCCACTTAAAATTTTACAAGCATATAAGGTTTTTCAATATGTATGATCAATATAAGTCTGAGTCGCATTCGCCTATTCTATATGACATGTTATCAATCATATACATACATTCATCAACAAGTAGCCAAATCATCTAAATGGTACGCATGATAGTAGATTTATTTTATGCCATATTATAAATATTATGCATGCTAATATGATGAGACCTTAAATATAAGATAAAAATAAAGAAATCCCTCATAAATATTGAGTCACATTCTTTGCATGATAAAGATGACTTCCATTAGATTATAACAAGGTACGTGAGTTTCAATTGCGGGGTTTATTGGGCTATTTAATGTTGGAAAAACAAAAATAGTTTGGCAGTAGAATTTTAAAATTTTTAAATCTAATTGTTTTAAATTGTGTAGTTATATATAATAAAACCTCTATAATTAAGTACCTGAGTTGCAGATCTAAAGATGCTATCTAAGAATTTGTAAACCTGCGTGAAAGCTTCAACCAACTAGCCTTCTCCACTATTCTCCAATTTTCGGATGGTAGAGTGGGTGGGCACTCTTCGTCTCAATCAACTCCGTATTTGCATAGCTTGATTCTCCTTTTTACCACCTTGTTCTATCAGGTTTAGACTTAAAAGATGTTATGATTAAAAACCTCTAGGTGTGGCACCAAAGTCTAAAGAAAAACCCTAGGCATAAGCTTCTTATTTATATAAGGAAATAAGGTAGCCCTAATTTTAATTTTTTTAACTAAAATAATTATTTTACTATTTCCATAAAGCCCTATATATGGCACCAACACTAATACGAGTGCCCATCATATTTTTTGCGAAGCCAAAAAAAATCTATATATTGTTGGCCCAAATTTATTTTGTGAAATTTAGCCCATTTAATCGAATACTAACAATAATAATTTTATATAACTCCAATTCTAATTTGAACTAAATTATGGCAATTTTATTCGAATAGAATAATTATGTATTAATTATCAAAATAAAATTAACTATAATAAAATAATTATTTTAATCACAAATTAAAATAAAATAAATAAAATAATTCTTCTTAATTCATTTAGAATATTATGCAAATTTAATTTACAAATAAATATATAAACAAGATATAGTAAATATTAAATTAATTATATAAATAACTAATTTCCTATATCTATTTAATATAAATTATTTTTTGTATTTATCAGAAGATAATATAATTAATTTAAATTACTAATTCTCATCTAAATAAATATTTAATTAGATTAAATATAAATTCTAAATAAATAACACCAAAAAATTATTTTCATTTACTTACTAAAGAAAACGCCCACACTCTTAAAGCGAGTGAATCTAGCGTATGACTTCACTATATTAAGAATCATCTGACTTTAGGTTTTTCGATCGATAACCATCCATTAAGCAATTATGTTAAGCTAGAGGAGGGACCAATTGGACATATATAATTAGGCTTCAATAACCTGTGTATTAATTATTCTATACCGGATGATTAATCACATAATTATTAATCTCAAAGTCATAACACTAAAGACCTGAGATTGCACTCCAATTATAAACCATATTATGTAAGCTTTAAAAATAGCTTTTAGTCTAATGACCTTGTCATTTGTGTAACACCTTTATATGATATCTGTGGTTAGCTTAACGTTAAAGTCCATTTTAGCTACTTGATCATTATATCTTAAAGTTCCATTACACTCTATATGTGAAAATGTTTGTTCGCCATATGTGATAAACAAATGACTGAGGCCTCATCCATTTTCACTATCCTATATAATGCCTTTTAAGAGGATATCCTTAACTCTTCATAGGAGCTATCATTCCGTATCCACAAGTAAAGCTTTCATTAAGTATAAGTCATATAGCCAATGAACTGGTCTAGCAGCTTACCGCTTCAAGATGTTTTAGCCTTAGAAACGTCAAAGCATATAGGTTATATTTATATAGAGTCAATTACTTACTCAAGATTAAGGTAATTACACAATGAAAGTCAAAAGTGAATTAATCTAAGTAAGTGGACTTATTAATGGATTAATTGCACTTTGGTCCAGTTCATATATCACCACCTCTAGGCTATATATCTATGTTTCTACTTAAGAGTCAACCCATTCCAGATGACCAAGACAAGCTATCTCCTCAATTGGATTTAACGACATAATAGTCTTAACATGAGTTAATTGCTCACGTTAACCCTATAGACTACAAACAATTGATTTAGACTACTTACCTTAGAATATTGTCTTCTTATGCATAAAACATCCATTATATGTAGCATTCTAATCGTATAAACGCAAGTAGTCAATGAGCCATATTTGTTTACATTTACTTTAGCATGTTAATTTAAAAGAAGACAGAATACCAATGATATAATGAAAGTTCTAATATATAAATATGAGTAATCAATTTAAACTAATGTCATACAACATAATGTCTTTCATCCTAAGGGTATTCCTAATAATTTCTAACATCATCAAGGTTCTTTCTGCTTAAACTACTTAAATTATAATTAATGGGTCTTACTCAACTAATGCTGTGTTGTTCTAATGCTAACAAACTTGATCGCATTCTTTTAGAGGCGAAGGTTAGTCGAAATGCATATGATGCATTTAGGTAAAAAGTTGCCACCTAATTGATCTAGGGTTGCATAGAAATGGAATTAACGAACTATGTTGCCTACCAAATTAGGCCTATTGTAATTTGTTGGGCTATGCCCAAGGTTGTAACATGTTGAAAGAGGTTTCAGCCTACTAAAAATACCTTAAAGAGATTTATGAATACTAATGAAGGCTATTATTTTGAAAAATTAGTAGGAAGACCAATAAAGATTTAATACCTTATCATTATTGGTTTACTACAAGAATAACTGATTATACGTATTTTACACTAGGCTGTTAATTATAATAACTATATTGTGAGGCATATTAGATGCCATAAGCCCAAAATATGCAGACTAGTATGTAAAATTGAGAAGTGTTCTTAATAAAATGAAGGTTATTGAACTTTACATGATTAAGTTAAACTACTCCACTATTTATTTGACTACTTAGATAATTGATATAGGTTGTGTATCACACTTATGTAATGACATAAGATCGTTGAAAAACATAAGCGAGTTAGGCTTTAATGAGGTGATTATGACAATGGGCAATAAATTAAAAGTTAAAGACACTACCATCAGAACTTATACCTTATCATTACCTACAAGCTTGATCTTAGAACTAAAATAATATCTTTAGGTTCCTAGATTGTCAAGAAATATCATTTTAGTTTTATATCTCATTTACAATGATGATTTTGATGTTAGAATGACAGGTAAAAGTTGCACCTTATTTCTAAAATGACATGGCCTATGGATCTACCTCATTAATGAATGGGCTATTTGTGTTGGATGCTAAAATGCCTTTACTCAACATAAATGTTAAGAAAGCTAAAAAGAATGATCGATCAAAAAACTATATCTAGCATTGTAGGTTTGGGCATGTTAATAAGACTCGAGTAGCCAAGTTACACAAACAAGGCTATCTTGACCCATTTGATTATGAATCATATTGGACATGTGAATGTTGTCTCCTTGGCAAGATGACCACGATTTTCTTTAATGGTAAAAGTGAAAAGGCTAGTGAATTATTAGGCCTTATACATTCAGATGTATATGGACCAATAAATACAATTGCTAGACATGGGTATTCTTACTTCATTACCTTTACTGATGATTACTCACGATATAGGTATTTATATTTAATGAAGTACAAGTCCAAAGCTTTTGAGAAGTTCAAAGCATTTAGGGCTAAAGTAGAGAAACAAACTAGTGAAAGTATTCTAGCTCTTCGATCTGATTGAGAAGAAGAATCCTTAAGTCAAGAATTCTTAGGCCATCTGATAGAAAATAGTATCCTATCACAATGGATCCCAACTAAAAATCCATAACATAATTAAGTGTCAAAAAGGAGAAATCAAACCTTGTTGGACATGGTTCATTCCATGATGTCTAAGTTAGACCTCTTAATATCTTTTTAGGGATATGCCTTAGAAACTGCCATATATCTTTTAAATAGGGTTTCATCCAAATTCGTGAATAAAATGCCATATAAGATATGGTATGGTAAAAGACTAATGTTGTTTTTATTTCAAAATTTGGGTTTATCCAGCTTATGTGAGGCAGACAGTGACTGACAAGCTTTTAGCCAAATCAATCAAATGTAAATTTATGGGGTATCCAAAAGAGTCGCATGAATACTACTTTTACAACCTAACTAAATAAAAGGTCTTTATAGTTTTCATAGAAAAATATTATCTACTAGAAGAGTTCAGTGGGAGTAAAAGTGATCTTGAAAAAAATTAAAAACCATAAATTGACATTTCAATAGAACCACAGCCTACAATTAAAGCATTCGTTGTTCAATCTGAAGCTTAAAAGACACAATAACTCCATCAATATGGTAGGATCCAACAAAATCTAGAAAGATATGAATTCCTTGTAGATCAAGATGACTTGCCTTATGATACTAAACCTACCAATTTTAAGGAAGCAATATCAAACATTGATTTTCAAAAATGACTTAAAGCCATGAGATTCAAAATGGATGCCATGGTATTTAACCAAGTATGGACTTTGGTTGATCCACCTGAAGGGATATAACCAATAGGATCTAAATGGGTCTTTAAATGAAAGACTGATATGATGGCAACGTGGCAAAAGGTCATAATTAAGTAAAAGGCATTGATTATGAGAAAACCTTTTCACTGGTTACCATGGTAAAATCCATTTGAATCATGCTTGCTATAACTATGTATCACAATTATGATAGAAGGCAAAAGGATGTAAAAACTTTATTCCTCAATAAGAATTTGCAAGAGGAAGTGTACATGAAACAACCTAATGGTTTTACATCTAAGTTAAATACAAATCAAGTATGTAGACTAGGAAAGTCTATATGTGGACTAAAGCAAGCTTTATGAAGTTGGAATATCAAATTTGAAGAAGCGATTAAAGAATTTAGCTTTATAAAGAATCCTAATGATCCATGCGTCTACATGATGGTAAAAACAATAGTTATTGGTTTTTATAGTGCTATATGTTAATAAGATATTGCTCATAAGACACAACTTACCAATGTTACAGGCCACTAAAGTCTAGCTGTCTAGACAATTCTCCATGATTGATTTGGAAGAAGCAGCATGTATTCTAAAAATTGTGATCTATAGAGATTGATCAAAAAGACTACTTGGCTTATCTTAATCCACTTACATATGCAAGGTACCAGAGAGTTTTAGTATGGAAAACTCTAAGAGAGGAAACTTGCCTATGGTACATGGCATGCATTAGTCGAAACAAATGTGTCCTAAAACATCAGATGGCACAGATGGATAAGATCCCATATGTCTTGGCTATTGGATCCATTACATATGCTATGCTATGCACAAGACCAAATGTATCATACGCTCTAAATATCAGGAGTAGATATCAAAGTGATCCTAGTGAAAGTTATTGGATTGGTATGAAGAATATCCTCAAATACTCACGAATAAAGATATCTTTCTAGTTTATGGAAAGGTTAAACTCTATGTAAGGGTTATCCTAATGTTAGCTTCCAATCTAATTGGGATGATAATAAATTGCGAAGCAGTTTTATATTTACCTTTAATGGTGCTATAGTCAATTGGAAAGTTCCAAACAAGTTACAATTATGGACTCAATGACTGAAGCTGAATATATGTCTGCAAGTAAGGCCACGAGAAAGGCAGTTTGGATGAAAAATTTTATCATCAAACTTGGTATGGTTCTAAGGATTGTTAATCCAGTGCCACTTTACAATGATAATAATAGAGCCATAGTGCAAGCTAAGGAACCAAGGTCTCATACCTCATTAGAGATAAGAAACATGATGTTAGGATGGAACAAGTACCCACCAAGAAGAACTTAGTTGATCTTTTCACTAAATTTTTGTCCTAGTAAAAACATGATCATCATATGGAGGGTATGGGAGTTAGACATTTGGGTGATTGGCTTTAGTGCTAGTGGGAGATTATTATTATAAGCCTTACAAGCTAATTGTTTTGGCTTGTAAGGCATTAGTATTTAGTGATTTAATTTAATCAGACATTATATTTAATTAATGTTATAAATGTATTTCTTTATCCATAAGATTTAATTGTATAATTGTTATAAATATCCTATATATATAAACCCTATGAAACATATTGGCCTTACAAGGGAATTGTAAGGAGTTACAATTACAAGATCCCTATGCATCAAAGCTGTGCTTCTGAAACATTCCTGGTCATTGCATTGTCAAGATAGGGCTTTGACAATGCATAAAGACTGGCATATGTAAGCTTCTATGTAGAGGAGGCATGCAACAGATCTTATAAGTTAAAGTATAGAGATACTTGAAGACATCATATGAGTGTTTATTATGGTAACAACTTCATTAAACATGACCCATTATGAGAGTTCCATTTTGTATTTCACTCAAGTGCCTATGGAAATAGTCTCATATGTCAATAGTGTAAGTGATCCTTAGATTTATGACACAAGGTTATCTCATATGAGGAGTGTCATGCTTTGATTCCATCATGAGCAGGTCCACAATAGATTGATGCTTATAGTAAGGTGGTTTTAGGTTTAGCATAAATCATAATGTAGGTAAATAAGTGGTCTAGAGAGGATTCATCACCCTAAGTGATATAAAAAGATTTATCTCACATGTACCAGGCCTGTGTTAACTCAAAGTCCTTGGCCTAGGTAATATTGATTATTAAGGTAACCGATAGGGGTTGCATACTAATATGGAATTAGTTAAGAGTAGACACTAAACTATGCTCTTGCCAATTTTGGGATATATGATGAAAGGATATTTATTATGCTAAAATATTGAACATTGAAGGGCTTGCTAAAACTATATTGACATTCCTTGCAAGTTAAGTGGCCATGATGCATTTTTAGATGCCAATCTTGGTCTATAAATATTAAATATTCTTAATTAGGCTATTTTATATGTATTGCCAATATGATGAGGGCATAATGGGTCACACACATAAGGGCGATTAGTAGAATTTAAATTGGGACTAGGCTTATATGTCTAATACAAGTAATGGTCACTTAGAACCAATTTGAATAAGTTCATGGGGGCCACGAGCAAAATTGTAATTTTTCAAAAATTAAAATTTTAAAACCTAAACTATATAAAACCATGTTTGCCATCCTATATACATCTTATTACACTTAGAAAATCGGCCAAGAGACCCTAAAAATTAGAGTTTGTGTTTTCTCTTAACTTTCCTAAGAAGGGTTGCGCAATCTTGGCTTTTCTTGGAGAAAAATTGTTTTCTTCTTCATTTTAATTATTGAATCAAGATCTTTTAATTACAAGGGAAGGTTTATTGAAACCTAAGCTACTAGCATGGCACCCGTCAGTAAAGTCTCTTCCTATTGAAGGTTTCCAGGTTATCTATGTTGATAAACATTACAGGCTGGATGTTTGGATAGCTTTGGTTTATGACAATGGAGCTTGGTGGTTTCATGTAATAGGGTCATGGAATTGCTAAAAGTCTTCTCAAAATTAAGGTTTGTTTGAATTTTGAATAGACCTTTAGGTTTCTTTATCTTAAACATTAGTCAAAATCATGCAAGATGATCTTATTTAAGTGCTGCAACGTGGCTCGGATCGAAATCCAGACAAGTCCAACTTAAATGGCCCTCGCTCCTATATTTATTGATATATCACTATTTTATATATTTTTATTTCTATGGGCCATATCATTATCAACATTTTGTTATTTTCGGAGACTAGGTAGTCGAGATGAATCACTCACTCGACTTAACCCTAAATAATCATTACAAAATGACTAGACTATTTATTTGGAGTCACCACCAATTTATTTAGGCTAAGTAAGATTGGTCACCTACTATAGCTTAATTTTCAGGGTTACAAAACCTTATGATACCAGCCTTGAGGTCTGCAAACGTAACAGCTATCATATAAAAAGGTCAAAAAGTTGGTTACAATCACATGTAAGGTCGACCCTCTCATGATGCCCGAGAATGGGTACCTTATTAATTGCATGTTAACTTGAATTTTAATTTTTATCAGATTTCAACATATGGTATTTAATTATAAATTCCCAAAATAATATTTTCTAAAACCAATCTAGTATTCTGTGTCAGGAAATTAGGTTTTTCAAAATTTTTGAAAATCAAAATCTCTTACATATCCCACCAGAAGACTAGTGGAATACGAAAATTTTTATCATTCTCTTTTGTATCACACCGGAAGACTAGAGGAATACAAAAGGATTTTAAAAATCAAAATATCTTTCGCATTCTGCTAGAGGGCTAGAGAAATGCGAGAGGTTTTATTTTTTCAAAATTTTTTAAATTCTTGTTTTTCACTTTGAAATGAATATCTTGCTATTAAAATAATCCGCAAAACCCCTCTCATATATTGGGAAAAGTTTCATTTATGACTTTAACCCAGAGACTTTGCCTTAGTTTTTTGGACACAAATTTTTTATTTTATTAAAAATATTCATAGAACATCCTATGACCCAGTAATAATATAAAATGATGAACCAATTCTTAATGTGTACCTTTGACATGAAAGTATCCTAGTAATCACCTAGGACTTGGTTTTAATGCAAAATTACCAAAACACCCTTGGGGTAGACTTTCGACATGAAAGTTTCTCGGTAACGCTAATGGACTCAAAACTGCCATAGAAGGGTGGACCTATCCTAAATATACACTTTTGGCATAAAAGCATCCTAATGACTACCTAAGACTCGGTTCTAGGAAAATTACTAAAATGTCCTGAGGGTATTCTTTCAACAAGAAAGTATATCGATAACTCTAAAAGATATGAAAAAGACTATAGAGGGGTGAGCCTACCCTAAATGCTCACCTTTGGCATAAAAGCATCTAATGACTACCTAGGTCTTGATTATAGAGAAGTTACCAAAATACCCCTAAGGTATGCCTTTGACATGAAAGTATCCACGTAACCATAAACAACATGAAAAATAAAAGACTGAACCTATCCCAAATGCATATCTTTAGCATAAAAGCATCCCGATGACTACCCAAGACTATTTTTAGGGAAATTATCAAAATGCCCCTAGATATATCTTCGACATGAAAGTATCTCAGTAACCTTAAATGACACGAAAAGATAAGTAATGATGATTTTTACCCTAAGTAGATAATTTAAATTACAAATATGTCCTAAAGAACAAAAATTGCTAATGCATCCCTAATTTTCTCAAAATTACATATTAATCTCAAATTAACTAAAAACACTAAAAATGTTTTTTTAGCCAAAATACTGTAAATGGGTAATTTAAATTTTAAAGAAATTACAACTAAGTCCATAAATTTTTCAAAAATTGCATTTAGTACTTTAGCAAAGAATCGAAAGAATATGAAAAGTTCTAATATTTTTAGCTGAAGCACTAGTAGGATGCTAAAAATATTCTAAAATATTCTATATGAATGATTTTATGCTATGGGTGACCATTTTGAACTAGAATACTACATTTTCCTAATATTCCCTAAACTTTTCTAAATTTACAAATTGGCCCCTACATAATTAAATAATAAAATCAATCATCAAATAAATTAAAACAATCATAAAAAATCACATGGAAAATTACAATCAAGGTTCAACCATCTTTTTTTGCTCTGACAATAAATTTTTTAATATTTACATAAAAACTTCTAAACTTTCTAAAATTACAAAAGACCCTAAAAATAAAAAAAATGTATTTTAATTTGATAAATGCATAAAATACACTCCCAAAGGTGTATGAGTGTTTTAGCCAAGCATGAAAAGCCTGTAAATTTTTTTTATTTTTTATTTTTTACAATTAACCCTTAAACTTTCTATATTTATAAAATGGCCATGAAAATAAAAAAAATCATCACATGTACATGCATGAGTTTTAGCCAATAGCTAAATATTCCACCAAACAATATTTTTTTTACTCAATAATCACATATTCATGTTTTATCTAACACCAATCAATTGCATCATATGATAAATCACAAAAATAAATACATAGACACATGATTTCAACATAATAACAAGAAAAAACTAAAGTAATAAAAGACTTATGAATATATATGTGACAAATATAACTCAAAAACCAATATATATCAACATACACATGATTCATGAAGAAGGATAATTTACTAACAAGAAAAAAAATAGAAATATTTAAATCAAAGAAATTAGTTCATGACCATTATGCTTAGTCTTTCAACATGGATTAAAAATTCATGAACTTCAGCATATTTTTGGCTCACAAAAAAATAAACAACAACAAAGAGAAAATCAAAGCTTTTAGAAAGAAATTTATCTATTCCAAAGCTTTTGAAACTTAATTTTTTTTCTTCTAGTGTTTTTTTCTATCTTTTTTTAGGCAATCACAAAAACTCCCAAACAACAGAATCCTCCCCCTATTTTTAAGGGTGACGAACAACCAAGAGATCAAAAAATCCCTTGGCCGAAAGTGTCCTTCCTTTATTTTTAATTTTATTTTTGTCTTGCTAATTTACATCAAAAGTTGAGATGCATTAATTTGATTTGTAATTAGTGGTCATTCGCAAATATATTTTCGTGATTGCATATATAATATCATCTGATTGGTAATTAGAAACCAACTAAATTAGCTAGAGAAATGTTGGAAATCAACTAGAATAGTTTGCATAAAACTAGTAAAAAATAATTAATAATTAAAATAAAATTAAAATGATGATAATAAAATAGAAAATTAAAAATTAAAAATCATAAACAAAATTTAAAAATGAAATGATGAAAAAAACTGATTGGAACTCTAAAACTTGTAAAATTATACGAGAAAAATCATTTTAAATAAAAGTTGATATATAAAAGAAATCCAAAGCTCACCAAATTAATTAAATTTTCAAAAAATCTTGCCAAAAAAATTTACAAAGTAGAAAACTCTGTATTTTGAGAACACAAAAAACCTACAAAATGGATTGGAATTTTTTTCAAAACTGATTTCATGGAAATTTAGTGGTAATATTCAATAAATTTTGAAGTTCAAAACTTATGAAAATTCCACCAAAAATTTTACAAATAGACGAAAGCTCGTATTTTAGAACTGAGAGAAAATAAAAAAATACATTGAAACTTATAAAATGAGTTAAATACAACATGTTATCCAAAATATTAATTATTAAAAGTAGAAAGGTGAAAGTCTGAAATCTAGAATAAATTTAATTGGGTAAAATTTCACAAGCATAATACTCAGGATACTTTGAAAAATTCAAAAATAGTTAGTAAAATTAGCAACTTAACACCTTGTGATATAAAAAGCCTATATAATTTTTCTTGAATATTTTTTTGATTTTTTGGAATACATATTGGCATAAATATCGCATAGGTTAGGTAAAAATATATGATAGTCAATCTTTTTAGTTTTATGAAAAATCTCAAAAAAATCATAAAATAAAAAATTTGATTGTGATATTATCTGCAAGAATGATTTTCAAAATTAGGCAAAAGAATATTTAAAAACTAATTTTTTAAAAAAATTAATCTTTTCTATTCGAGATTAGTCTTTTAATGGTATTTTTTCTGCCTCATGTCAATACGGTCATCCATG
>JBBYHL010431246.1:0-19596 GCA_038381835.1 Adansonia madagascariensis
GTCTATATGATGATAAAATATTAATTTATCAAAAAGTAAATCATATCATGAGCTTTGAAAATATTATCAATAAAGTACATTATCCATTTATCACATTTTCTTTAATTTTATTAATTAAACTCATTAAATATTAAGAGTTTATACATGTTAGTAGTAAAATTTAAAATACTTCTTTAAATATTATTATTATTATTGTTATTTTTTCAAGTAATGATAATTAGAGTATGATAATAATATAACAAAGTAATAAGATAAATTAAAAAATATGAAAGCTATAGTAGATAATACCATATCAAAAATAAAAAAATCACATGTTAGACTAGTAATTAGACCTGGCCATGGGTCAAAGAGCCTGCCTAACACAATAGGCTTGGTACGATCAGGCCCAGATCTTAGATTTTAAGTTTTAAGCACGCTCAACCTAAAACAGTAAATTTTTTAATAAAATAAAATATTTTATTTAAATTTAATTATAAAATATGTAAATATTAATATAAAAATAACTTTTTAATATTATGAATAATGATTTGTACTTAAATGGGTCGACCAAGCCAAATTCGACTCTGAGCTTAGAATTCAAAATTTTTTTCAGGTCATCGCTAAGCCCATAGAATCGAACAAAGATTTTTTCGGGTCAGATTGAGCCAAATTCAGCCCTAGGCTTAGGATTCAAAATTACGTAAAAGTGATGATATTTAACATAAAATAAAAAAATAATGTAAAATATACTCAAAGCCGAACCTGAATAGGTCTGAACTTGAACAGACCCGAACCCAAATTGGTCCGAACCTGAATTAATCCAAACCCAAAAAAATCAAACTCAAATAGACTCAAAATCGAAAAAAATTGAACCCAAAATGATACGTCTCGAACTCGTCTGAATCCGCTCAATGATCACCTCTACTGTTGTTCCAGAGACTGAGCCACCTCTACTTCAATCAAAGGGACCCAGTTATTCGATTCTAACAGTCACACAATCAACAAGAAGAAAGGCACAAGTTAATTCACCTCCTTGGTACAAATTTTAGAACCAAATATAACAATAGTTTACAAATATTTTTACCTCTTTCTTGTGAATTGAATAATATTATTGGCACCTTATTCCTTCACTGACAACAGGACCTATCTACCATTAATTATTTTTTTGGGTGCTTAAATGGGTGCCTAGAGAATATATAGTTAATCAACACAAAAGCCCACTCCAACAGTAACTAGCATCAGATCTTCACATGACTGTAAATGGGCCTAACCCCTTTCGTATGCTTGAAAATTGAGAGAAAGGAGTGGTTTATCACGAGGAAAAATGAGAAGAATAGAGTAAAAAAATCCCTTTCCTTGTTTTTGAGTAATCTTTGTAATATTGGATATGATATAATTAAATAATATAAATATAATATTTAAAATAATTAAAATATAATATAATATAAAAATAATATAAAAATAATATAAATATATAAATATTTTAAAATGTATATAATATAAATTTATATAAATATAAAATATTTTAAATTTAATTATGATACAGTATTTCGCGTAAATTCATGAATTCTCCGTTAACTGGGAATGAAAACTAGAATATGCTATATCCACTATTCTCCAATTTCACAATCATCGTCATAATAAATGCTGATGGGTAAAATGAGAACCAAAATTGAAATGGTCAAATCAAATTCACCGAATTTAAAGGAATTTAAGAGTTTTCAACCTAGCCTCTGCATATTATGACTCTGAATAGTAAAAAAGTTAGATATTTAATTATTTGATTTATTTTTTACAATTTTAAATATTATAAATTTAAATAATTCATAAATTCAAATATTAAATTTATTATTTATAACGAGTTTAAATATTAATATTTAAATATTTATTATTTAAAATTATTATTTAAATTTAATTTATTTATATAGATAATGAATTTAAATATTTAAATCTAGAACTTATTTACATATTCAATAATTATTTAACTTAAATTTTTATTTTTTTTAAATAATGATTTAATAAATTTGAATATTTTTTCCTACCTCGTAGAAGATTTAATCCGCTTCAAACCAGATATACCAAGCTGCCAGAACCCAAGTGTAGGCCTTAACAGATCAATGTCAGGAAAGTTATAGAATCGTGGCATGCCAAGCACCGAAATGCATGGAATATTTCTTCTAAGTTTCTTTTTCTAGTTTCAATTGCCAAATCTATTGCATTATTGTAAATTGTTTCTGGTTTTCACTTAGTTGATCTCTAGCTGAATCTGGAGATGCCAAAAGCATAAAACCAGGGCTACTGCTTTGAGGATCAGTTTGAAGGCGCCTACAGATTCTCTCTGTCTATGATATAGACGCCTAATTTTTTTAGGATCTTTTAAACAAATTTTGGTTGTATACCGAATTAAGTCCACGTTCATCGGAATATCTCCGCTAATAAAAGTATGATATGATAAAAATACGATGATACGATAATTTTTTAAAAAATAAAAATACATATATGACGAGACAAGCTAATAAAAATTTTTTTTTATAAATTTTTAATATAAAATTACTTCATGTAAATGAAAATATTGATACTTTTCATTAATATATAATCAAATTTAAACACTTTGAGTTAAGATTTCCATTTGAATACTACTTATGTGTATCAGAAATTTTTAATATTTGTATAAAATATTTATATAGCAAATTCAATTAAATTAATTAAGTCTGTTACTCTTTTATTTTAAAAAAATTAATTTTGATACTAGTCACAATATTTATACATTTAATTAAAAAACTTAATATATATATATATATAATAAAAATAAAAATAAAAAACAAATGGTAAACCCATCACAAGAAAATTTTTCCATTTTCAACTCTCCCATCTTCTTTCTCATCCCCCTTCTCTTTTTCTTCCCTTTCATCTCTCATCTCTTTGTTTCTTTTTCAATACTATTCTTCCCTTTCCTGTTCTCTCATCTCTAGTCCCTATTTTCGCTTTCTCCTTTTCTCTCTCGCTTTATCCTTCTCGTTTTCTATGATTTAGTTTAGGCTCTATTTTTTTTGTTGGTTTCTTGCCATCCTCTTTTCTATGATTTTGTCTGGGCTCTGATTTTTTTTTTTTTCTGTTGAAAATCACTTTAGGGAAAAAAAAAAAAAAAAAAGAGTTCCTCTTCATGTGTTCGTGGAAAATTCTAGGGGAAGCTTCTTAGGGTGAGAGCTCATCACGTCATCTGGTTAGAAGGGTTTTAATTTTTTTAATTTTTAATTATTTTTTATTAAAATATTTTAAAAATTAATATTATTAATTATTGTAATATAATTTTATTATTTCATAAATTATAAAATTTAATTTTTTTACTAATAAAAAATATATTTTTTATTATTAAAATATAATAATTATTAACACACTCAAATAAATTATTAAAAAAATATAAATTTTTCCACTTCAAAAATTACTATAACAATTAATTTTCTACATATATAATATAATTAATAAAAATAATAAATAATTTTGAGAAAATTATAGTTAATTTTTTAGAAATTATTTTTGTTATTTATTAAATATACTATATATGTATGAAATTAATATTTTTACTAATTTTGGAAGTCTAAAATTTTTTATATTTTTTATTTTAATAATATATTTGTTAATATTATTAATAATTTTATTATATTATATTAATAAAAAAGTAATTTTATGATACAATTTAAATTTTTTATTAGTTTGTAAGGATTATGACTAAGAATTACAAAAATTACATATAACATTAGGACGAAGGTAATGTTTGTATGTAATTTATGTTATATGTAATGTATTTGTATAAATAATTTTTAAAGGTAATAGTTGTATATAATTTATTATATATAAACACTACAGGTGTACATAAAACATTACCAAAACTATATTATATTTATGTAAAATAAATGGAGTATATTTTTTTAGAAATTATTTTTGTTATTTATTAAATATATTGTATATGTATGAAATTAATATTTTTACTAATTTTGGAAGTAAAAAAAATTTATATTTTTATTTTAATAATATTTTTGTTTTTATTAGCAATAATTATATTATATTAATAAAAAAATAATTTTATGATAAAATTTAAAATTTTTATTAGTTGGTAAGAATTACAACTAAAGATTAATGAAATTACACATAAATATTATAATTTACATAAATCATTAAAATTTAGATAATGTTTGTATGTAATATTTGCCATAATTAATGTATTTTTGTAAAGAATCTTTGAAGGTAACATTTGTATATAATAAATTACATATAACTTTTATCAGATTACATGCAACATTACAATTTTACATAAAAACATTACTACAATTGTAATATATTTATGTAATATATAATATGTATGTGTATTGTATAATCATTTATGTAATATATAATGTATATATGTAATTATAATAAAAATGCAAAATACATATTTGTTATCCCATATGATAATAAACTTATGTAATAGATAATATAAGTTAAATAACTTTTATATTTCATGTAATAATATTTTCTATTACCTTTACTAAGATATTTATGTAACTTACAAAATTTTTATGTAAATGTAATAAATTTATGTTTTACAAATTTTATTATCTTTTATCATAATTTATGTATTGTAAAATATATATGTGTAATTATAAGAAAAATATGTAATACTTATTTATATTACCTATGATAATAAACTTATGTAATACATAAAAATTTTATGTAAATATAATAAATTTATGTATTACAACTTTTATTATATATTATCATAATTTATGTAAATAAATAATGTATATGTATAATTGTAATAAAAATATGTAATACAAATTTATATTATCAATTATAATAATTTATGTAATCTATAATATAATTTATGTAATTACAATATTTATTGATAATTTTATCTTTTTTTTTTTAAATTATAAAAATTTATGTAACATGTAATGTATTTTTATAATCATAATAATTTTATGTTATATTATATAATAATTTATGTAAAAGAAATAAAAACTGATTATATCGGTTGCAAGCCAAACCTTACCGTAAGCTTACAGTAAGAATCTTACCCTAGAAGTCTCCCGTGTTTGTCCGTGCCCCTTTTGGGACAGTCAGTTCTTGACTGTATTGACATCTATTCGATTTTATTTTTATTTGTTTAACCTATTTGTCATGTCAATTGCGTATTCATATCGGACACTTGAGCAACATTAGTATGAAGAGGTTTTCCATGTCGGTGCTTCATAGATCTCCAATATTGCAGAATTTTCTTTATGATGTTTATTATTTTTGTAATTTTGTTGCTTGGTTACTTAGATGGTTTTATTTTTCACATTATTTCTTACTCAATCCTTTTGTTTATCATATATTTTGCAATTGATATTGTATTTCCATTCTTTTGATTAAGATTGTAATTTATTAAAAGATATATCGATATTTATTTCATTATTTAATTGATCATTAAAAATTAAGTTTTATTCTCTTATATTAGAAACCATATTATATGTATATTCTTTTTTTCTTTTGGCTATTTGGAACATATCTAATATCTCCTAAGTTTCTCATATATTTTTCAGAATTAAGATCCATAGTAGTAAAATATAATTTTCTTATGACATGTTATATTGGACATATGTTTTGTATATATTTATAACTTAAAAATATTATATATAATTATGAGGATTTTGTGTATAAAAATATATTTAAATAAGTAAAATTAATTCTTTTATCACATATGTCACAAACTAATTTAATAATAATAGTAAATTACTTTTTAATCTTTTGTATCCGTAATTAAAAGAATAATCTTTTTTTATTTAAAAAAAAAAGAGATAGTCTTCAAAAGTTTATAACAATATGTCGGAAAACACTGTAAAGCTATTAAATATTAATAGATTATTAGTTTGTGTTATATTTATCTTTATCAAAATAATATTTTTTAAAAAGTAAAATTATACATAATTTAATGGTTTTAGATAATTTTTTAATTTTCAAATTTGAATAATTTTAAAGCATATTTTTAAAATGAATTATTAATTTTTTAATTATATTTGATGAATTCAAGTAATTAAATTTTCGAATCGAATCGACTTTATCAAAACCGTTAAATCATCTCAACAATTTCTTTAATTAATGATTAAAAATATATTATAATTATTATATAAATTTAAATTTGATTTTAATTATTTTCTTTTTTTTATCTTAAATTATCAAAAAAATTAAATCATAATAAAAAATGATAAAAAAATTGGCTGACGGCAATCCCCATTCCCCATAGATGCACGCACGTGGAGGAAGAATTAAAAAGCGTGCGTGTGTGCGTACTCTATGAAAATGTATCTAGCTCTAATGTCTTGTCTAGGTTTTAGGCTTCAACTACGTTTAGAATAAAAAGGGACCATGGTACGATATGATTGAACCCCTTTTTTGGGGTCCAATCGTACCGAAGAGTTCATCGGCAACAAAAGGCTGAAGTGTGCTGAGCAATTCTCACTGAGCCACTGTCCTGTTTTCAACTGGAGGCATATACCCTCGTCACTTTGATAATTTTAAATATAATATAAAAATATAATATATAAATTTTATATAATTATATTTTATATTATAATTATATCGATATATTTTTAATACGAAATTTTATGTCATAAATGTATAAAATGCTTATAAAATATAGTTAATATATAATTAATTAATCGTATCGTAAATATATAATCATATTGTATCTATCTATTTACACGATTAAGACACGATTAATTAATAGTATCATAAATATATAATCATGTAATCATGTCCATATGTATCTATTAACATATTTGAAACACGATAATTGAATATGTTATAAATAGGTAAACATGTCTAAATTAACAAATTTATGTATAAAATATATTAATTTTTAATATAATTATATAATATATATAAATTATAAATATTATTTTAAACTTTTAATTAAAGATCCTATTTAATATATAAAAAGTAATTTATACATTTAATTAATATCCATTTTATTTTAGTTATTAGTAATAATATAATTGTTAAGATAAATATTAAGCATAATCAACATGTTTTATTCATATAATTTTCAAGATATTACTATTATTATAATACATAAATAATTACTTAAATATAGTATCCAATTTCAATACTATATTATAGCATTATATAATAGAAAAATTAATTTAATAATATAAATATCAATATAAGAATAATATATCGTTACTTTATACTAATTAAAGTAGAAGTTTAATCTTATTAATTAATAGTAAATAGATCTTATATTTTAAATCTTATATTAAACTATTAAGATGATTGTATATTTGTATAGGCTAGTAACTTATTATTATTAATAGTAAGTAGTAAATTAGTAATTGAAAAATAAAAAGTACTAATTAATATTAATAAGTTACTATATTAATTCTAACAATGTTTTATGTATTTTAAAATTATAACCCTTAATGGTGTGAATTAGAATTTATGATTTGTGAAAAGACATGCTATGGTTAGAAAGTAAAATAGATTGAAAATGAAGAAAAAAGAAAGTTAATTGGTAGATTAGTTGATAATATTTATGTAATTTATGTCTTAATCGTGTTTTCATGTAATTTGTATCTTAATTGTGTTTTTGTGTTATTCATATTAATCGTGTTGTAATTGTGTCGTGTAGTGTCGTGTCATGTCATATTAAACATAAACAGATCAAGTTTAATCTTGTCGTGTCATGTCTGTCCTATAAATGTTAAAGATCAATTTTAATCGTGTTGTAATTATATCATGTCGCGTGTAACATAAATATAAATCATGTCGTATTCATGTTTGAAGGTTTGATACGATTCATTAATCATATCGTGTTCGTGTATTAGGTAATCATATCATGTCAAAAATAAGACAAGACATGAAACACGATAGATGACATGAATCGCTAAGTCTATCTTCAATGAACAAAAGTTAACATCAGTAGATTTTTTTTCTAATTTTGTTCGTATAGTATTTTTTTTGTCCCATAAATGTTAGTCGTAAATCTCTAATTATCTTTATATTTTATATTTTATATTTAAAGTTTTTAAATAACTTTTTAATTATTTATATAATTATTATTTTTATCAAATTATTTATATGATTATTTAATGATTGTCATTTCCTTTTAGTTTAAGATATGTAAATATATTATTATTTTTAAATATAATTACTATTAATTTAAAATAAATTTAAATAAAATATAATTAATTTATTAATATACTTTTAGATTAATGTCTTTAATGGCCATTTTTATTTTTATCTCACCATCACTACTGGATTTAAATCTAAACACATATTCCCTCACTGATTTTAATTTTATCGCAACAATAACCATTCTCACCTCCACTATTATTTTTAATCTCATCAGAGGCAATCTCACATCCAATCTAAATGGATCCTAAGTTAAGGTAGGATAAGGTTGTCTCGTTTAGTTCTATTGGAGATGGCAAACAGATGGGTTCGAGTGAGTTTAGATCTGGCTATCTTCGGATTTGGGTTATTTTAAGCTCGGATTATTTTAGGTTTGGATCATCTCGTGCTCAAGTATTTTCAAATTCAAAATTTTTAGGTTTAGATAATTTCGACCTCGGATAATTTTGGGCTCGGGCTATCTTGGGTTTGAGCCATTTCGGATACAAGCTTTTCCAAGTTTGAATTATTTTAGATTTGCATTGATTCTAGTTTGGGCAAGCTTAGATAGAATCAAATCATTTTCATATTTTACAAGCTATAAATATTTTCTAATTTCAATTTTAATAATTAATTTTACTTTATGTAGTGACAAAAATGCTAAAATTAAAATTTTTTTAAAAAATATTATACCATGGAGATTCAAACCTTAAAATATTACAAAATATAAACATTATAATCATTTTTGGATAATTGTAAAATGTTGCAATTTATACGATAGAGATTCAAACCTTAGTTTAGATAGAAAACTACCAAAGAGTTTACCAAGTGAGCTAATCTTGAATTTTAAAATAATATGCTATTAAAATTAAATTATATCAACTATAATGAAATAAAATAATAATTATTTTTTTCCAAAATAAAGTATAATAATTAATTACTTTTTATTAGACGCCTATTTTGTCCGGGCTAACATTTGAAGTATCAAAAGTCATTGTTTGAGGTACCATTGAGGTCATTCATACAAGCTCATGTGCAATCAACGTCACTCCTGCCTAAGATAAAGTCGTAAACTATTTAATTTAAGACCAAACCCTATAAAAAATATATATTAGATAAAATAGAGCCAACGTGCATATTTAATTATTTTATTTAGGCCTATTTTATTTAATTATATGGGGTTATAAATTATTTGATTTAAGACCAAACGTTATAAGAAATATACATTAGATAAAATAGAGCCCATGTTCATATTTGATTATTTTATTTGGGCCTATTTTATTTAATTATATTGGATAATAAATTATTTAATTTAAAACCAAGCCCCATAAGAAAATATACATTTAGTAAAATATAGTACACGTGCATAGTTAATTATTTAGGCCTATTTTATCTAATTTATTGAGTCATCTTTTAAAATATTTTAAAATTCTTGATGCGCCTTATTAAAATTATTTTGATTTAATATGTCCATTATTTGTATTAATTTTGGGCCTATTGGGTTGGGTTAATTTTTTAAGGACCCAATTAGCTTGATGATGGGGTATTTCATGGTAAAATGTGATTTTTGAGAGGTATTTTGAAACTTTGATGGTTAGTTAGAACTTGGACCAATTAAAATTTGAAAACGCATCCTAATGCACCACAACTCATCATTTTGGTGAGATAATATACAAAATTAACCTCTCATCCTAGGGTTTTAGCTTTAGCCCACCATCCTTTATAAGTAACATTAGTTGCTTTAGGGAAAAAAAAAGAGCCCAAAAAAAGTTTTTTTATCAGCTATCACCAAAAAAAAAAAATTCAACCAACCACAATATGACTTACGTAAAAGAAAAAAAAAAGCTTGACCAAGCTTTGGCAGCTTGAAAATGGGATATATGAACTAGGGGAGCCACGTCAATTAAGACGAAAGGAAAGGAAAGTGCAGCACATACAGCAAATAAGGAAGAAATTAGTTTGAAAGGTCCAGTTAGCTTTTAGAGGCCACTTTTTTTTATTATTATAATATGTTGATGGTTGCCTTTATTGCCATGAATTTTTTCTAGACTTGACATCTTTATATCATGTTCCATGCTATAAATCTATGCTATTTCTTGCATCTTGATGATAATGCACTTGTTAAAATGTTATTTGATGATGCCAAATCTTGCCTTAGTTGTTTGATGCCATGTTTATATTTGAGGTTCATGATATATTTGTTGAAATGCTTGCTTGATGAGTGCCTATGCTGTTTTTTGAAAGCAACCCCAAGTTAAATTTATACTAACATCAATCAATGGGGATTAGCATAGATTTAATGTTTTAAATATATTAGTTATCTAATCTTGGGGATATATCAAACACAAATGTTTGGGTTCATGGTCCTATTAGGTCAAATAAATTTTGTTTTTGATCAAAAGCTAAAAATATTGTCTAAGTGTTTAATTTGAGTTTTGTTTCAAGCCTATCATTACCATAGGTGTGGATAGCAGATGGTTTGGCAGCCAATTCTATAGAAGTTGGATTGGTCCATTACTCTACTGCCATGGACCTCAGTGATTGGACATTTGCAATGTCATATCCGACGCTTAAGCATGTGACCATAAAAGCCTTAATCTGAAAAAACCTCTATTTCGGTACTAGTAGCATACTAACCTAAACTGAAAAATAATTTCTAGACTCAAAATGATTTTTTTTTGGAATTTTCCAACATTTTTCTTGGAAAAGGCTTCGAATTATCTTTACAATGATACCTCGTTTTCCACTTGGATCACTCCAGATATGGGAGTTATGATTTTTCGAATCTTCGCTGTTTAGAACCCCTAGAATTAGCGATTCACATTATGTTCGAGCAATTTTGAACCCATAAATGATTTTCCTATATTTTTAATTTTTTTTGAAAATTTTGTGAAATTCTTTCTCAAAAAGGTATTGTTTGCGATTTAAAGATTCCCAATGAGTATGGGACAATTTTTCAAAGTTCACTACTCCTTTTTCCTTACATTGACTATTAGTATTAACTCAAACTTAATTTCAAAAATTAATTCTGCCTAGAAAGTAAATTTCTAATATTTTTGAAATATTTTTACATTAATCCTTATCAAGTGACCTTTCTAGGAGTACTTATTTGCCACTAGAAACCATTAGACAAAGCCGAAATAAATTTAGGAAAGTGGATAGCGTGATGTTATTCCTTTCATTTGTTGAACTTAGGAAAATCACTTGGATTTTCCCTGAACCAATATTTTTAGTCATTCAAATGACTCAAAATATATTTAATGATCTTTCCTATAAGTTTTGACTCACGACATAGGTCCTTTTAGGCTAGGATAAAAACTCAAAATTTCTTTTAAAATTAATTTCCATTCCTAATTTAAAATATTTTCCATCTTTAAATTTATTTTTTTCAAAAATCTTAAAAATTCTGATTTTCAAAAATCATTCAACTTATTTCTTTCTGAGGGGATGCTCCAACCCCACTTTGTCAAGGGGATACTCCAACCCTGTTTTTTCGAAGGGATATTCTAACCCTACTTTTTCTGAAGTGATTTTCCAATTTCATTTTTCTGAGAGGATTTTCTAATCTTGTTTTCTTAGAGGGAAAACTTTAACCTTGCTTTTCCAAAATATATTAAAAACTAAAGTATTATGTCCTCTAGGTTTCCTTGGACCTTTTATCAACCTTTTCATGCCTAAGATGGCCTTTGAGTCCAAACACTTCTTGAAATTATCAATTTGGTTATTCCTCAATAACTGAGGTCAATTACGAGATGCATCCCGACTGTCCCTCTTTTTTGTTTCCATTTATTCATTTTTGATGCAATTTTTATTATATTTCCTTTATGCCTTACTAATATGTTTCTTTTCTTAGAGGTGACTTGCATTCATGTTTTCAAAAACTTGAATTTCATTAAACTCGAGGCAATGTTCTATGTCAATATCCCTCTAGTACTCGACGTAGAGTATCCTTTTCTAAATTAATCTGAATCTCATTTTATCAATCCTCTATGTTTTTTCTCATTCTTCGGTTGTATAGAGGGATATTAATTAAACTTTTATAAAAAAAAGTTTGGATCCAATATTTAAAAACTTTGCATGCATAAAAAGGAGATTACGCATAAATAATGATCACATGAAAAACCCATGCAAACCGACTCCCGGATTCTTAAAGACGAACTTTGGTATACGCAATCCATAAAATCAGTATTTCAAGTTTCGTAACTCAAAATCACTGGTTTTAATAGGAATCTGACCATACCTAGCCCAAAATGGTCGGTGGTGACTCTAAGTTATGGTCATTTCAAATAGCCACCCAAGATCGATTGGACAAGCGATTCGTCCAATGGTCTTCCCTTTAACTTTCACCATATTATGCCTAATCCAAATCTCGACCAAGGGATGATCCAAAGGCAAGCCCTACCTCCCTCTCTTTCATTTTAGTGTAGCCTCGCCACACATGTGCATGCGAGGGCATATCACAACAGCTTGGTGACTCCGCTAGAGACTTTATTTAGAGAGCAAGACTTGTAACTAGCCAAATTTTATCATGATTCTTGGTTTCCCTCGATTTTAGTCATTATTTAGCTGTAATCCCTTTTTTCATCTGCTTTGTATATGATTTTTTTATTGCCATCACTTCTGTGTTTTTATGTTTTCTTGTAATTGATAGGGTTCTTTCTTGCTCAAAAAAATAAATACAAAAGCTTTTTAAAAATGGCAATAAGGAGTAAAATAAAAAGGTCCAACTATTTCCCTGATACATGCTATGCATTCACATTTCATTAGACTCTTAATCGTATTTTTCTTGGAGAGAGAATAACACCTTTATTAGGTGAAAGTGAGCTAATTATCCTCCATGGTATCTCTTCTTTACTTGTGTAGCAATATCTTCTAGGGTGTAAAGTACCTATGCTCCCGTGGTATTCTTTTTATCCGTATGGACATATGAAAATATATCCACCCGAATTTAACCTGTTCCCCCAAGCCTACGATTGGCCTAGGATCAGGGTGCCTCGGCTATCCCTGCCAAATGGAAAAGCAATTTGGGAACTTTTTAGAGTCAACTTAATCCCATGTAATTAGCCATAGTAGCTAAACCTTGTACAACCCTACCAAATTGCTACTAGATCGACTTAAAGAATAAGACATTTTGGGAAACACTTCTTACCTATTACTTTTCTTTATCATTTCTTTGTTGCATAAGTGATGATGAATGAACATCGTCACTAATGCCTCTCACCTCAGATCATGTCATCCATTGTAGTAATACTATTGGGGCATGCTGTTATGCTGTCCAACTAACGACTAATGCCCTCTTTTCTTTTCATAAGATATAACATTTGAATGTTGCCCTATGGAATAAAATTTACCTAAGTAAGTCGTAACACTATCTAATCGATGACTTAATCCCTACCAAATACTAGATAATGACGAGCGAACATCATTGTCTATATCATTGGTAATCCTAAGAGGCATCATGCCGTCTCATTACAGTTAAACCTAAATCGAATAGGCTGTTATGCTATTCAATCGATGGCTTAACATAGTTTCCACACCGATGAGGCATCATAGGGGCAATGCCATCCTGGACATGCTATTATGCTATCTGCAATGATTTAGATTTTGGCGGGCAAGCGACACCACCTGTGGCATTTTATGTTTGCCTCAAGGCATTGTAATGCCTATTATCGAGGCGATTTTGGTGATTTATTCTTGTTGACTTTTTTCTTTTATTTTTACCAAGTATTTCTTCATCCTTTACTACCTTATTGTCTCTCATGTTCATGTCACATGCATAATTTCTTGCATCAAACAAACAAAGACAATTGATTCTGGACAATGTTGAATGAACACCATAATACCCAAGCTCAGGACATAATTCATCCATTTGTTTGGACCTCTTTCCTCTCGAAAGCCATACTACCATGGCCAACATTCTAGGAACGCGACATGGTGTATTACATGTGTTCCATGATCACTCCTCATACTCTTTGCAAACTTAAAGATAGATTTCCATGACAACTTTCTCATGTCCATGCCATTTTCTTACACCTTACATCCTCGTTGCACTCACTGACATGTACACATGCATGTGTCCTTCTACAATATTCATACAATTTTAGGTCTCAAATATGTAGACAAACATCCCTGACATGTCATATCTACCATCCTTAGTCATCATTCCTCAGTGTATTTATGCATTGATTATTGTATAACACTAAATCCACATGTTGTTTGCATCAAGAAGGGCGTAACATAGGGAATCAGTTAGAAACAAGAGTCAATGTTTTAGAAAGCATCCAAGAGGAACTAGGGCATGATGTTCGAGAACTGAGGGGACAGCTGATAAAAGCAATGAGAACAATTATCAATTTTTTAAGGTCAAAGAGAGTTTCACTAAAAAGGCATCATCATCTGTACTTTGCCAAGTAAGTTAAAGTACGTCAAACCCATTAGAGATGCGTGTTTGTGCCTTGGAAGGAATTGTTGGAAAGGTCAAGCAAGATGTGCAGGAAATAAAGAGGCAACTCTTGGAACTGACATGGATGATCTCAAACTATGATAAATTGAAGACTAATTACTTCTACAGTCACCATCACCTTTGCCCATGTCAAAGATAGAGGGGCAATTTGTTGAAACTGAGGTGACCTACACAGAGCCTCCTGAGTCTATAATCCGATCATATTTAAGGTTTACATCATGGCCCCATGTCATTACAAGTTTACCCGTTCTTTAACCGAAGACACCCATCCGTCACCTTTCAACCATCTTTCATCACCAGTATCAAAAAAATTTATGAACAAAAAAGAAAAAAAAGATGTGGTTAGCGATGTTAGTCAAGTCGACTAAGACTCATGCTCTAAACCTAGTCCCTACCATCTATACACTGCAAGCCAAATGGTTTACCTAGCTTGAGGCATTGTCACATCAAATCTTTATTCAAACCTTTACCCTTAAGTATCCTTTCCAATGCATAGCCTAATGCACATGACTCTAAATTGTGCTTGCCTATCAGCCAAAAGGGTTAGGGAATGCTAAAAAAAATAGCAAGGCAACCGATATAGGATTCCCATAAAGCCGATCACAATATCATACACAGAGTTACTTTCCAAACTCATTCAGGATTAATTGATTTCACCAATTTACTCTAAGGTTATAGAGCCACCAAACCTAGAAGGCCATGACACCACCATTGCTTGCAGCTACCATATAAGGTGTACGGGTCATTCCATAAAAGAATGTGGGGCTTTGAAGATAAAAGTACAACAATTGATCAAAGCAAGATAACTAGATCTAAATTAATTAAGAAAGTGAAATAGTATGTGTGAACTTAGGGCAATAGGGGCATTCCGATTTTACATGCTTCATATGAAAAACTTGTCTTTGAGTTGCCATTTTCATGAGACCAACATGTTTGAACTTTGAATCATATATTTAATGAAAGCATGGTATTTAAAGTCTCAAGAATACTGTTGATTGTTTATATTTTTTTTATCTTTTTTCAAGCTTTTTCGTGCATAAAATTGGTTACTCAAAAAACGTAAAACTTCAAGAAATCATTTTTTATTACGATGAATGATCCCCACATGGCTATACCAGAACCATCAAACACACAAAAGCCTCGACTTAGGCAAGGAGCGATAAGAACCAATCCCTCAAAATTTTTGTACTTTTTTGGAAATCAAACAAATGTGATATTCCTCTAAAAATCCTATCGGTGGTAATTTGACATGTATCTAGATAGTGCCAGCAAAGTCCACCTTATTCTTTAATAAACCAAAACCTAAGCTACTAAGCCATACCCTAATAGCTCTTGAAATTACCTTCTAGGGCAATATCAAACTACCATGTGTCATTACCAAAACCTTTGGACCATATCTCCTTTGTCAGTCCAACAGCTCTAACTAATTCCCCAAAAGCCTTTCTTAAGGCATGTCTTGGGTCCTACCATGAACCCTTATCCCTAGTTCTCCCTTTTGATACCTTCAAACCATGCACTAAAAGCCTTTCTCGAGGCATGCCTTAGGTCTTGCCACGACCTCTTATCCCTAATTCTCCCTTTTTGATACATTCAAACCATGCACCAAAATCCTTTCTCGAGGCATGCCTTAGGTCTGGCCATGACCCTTTATCCCTAATTCTTTTCTTTTATTTTGATACCTCCAGACCATTTACCAATTGCCCTTCTTGATGCATGTCTTATGGCCTACCAAGATCCTTAACCCTAGCTTTCCTTATTATTTTGATGTCCCAGAACCAAATCCTTTGTCATTACAAAACCTTAAGGATCAATGAAATATTTCTTACTTTTTAAACTTTAGTATTACATGATCTCCCATTAGTGGCAAACCGAAATGGGGCATGCCCAAGCATTTAGAGTGAAAAAAGATTAAGCCATGTGTTTGAGAAAAAAAGAGAAAACAATAATTAAATGTGATATTGTGTGATTAAGGGGTTCAAAATATCTTCAAAGGAACTTTCTCTGGGAAATGATTTGTCAGGTCACATAGTCATGCTTGAGATGAAAAATGACAATCTTTTGTCAACATTTCACGAGTTAAAAAATTTCTCCCATTGCTTCCTCTTTTGCGCCTAACAAATTCATTCTGTTGAAATCCTGATCAAGGATCACCCTCCACATCCGAAAGCAAGGAGAAAACATTTTAAAAGACATGGGAGCAGATATCCCACTCAATAATTATGAAGTTATTCGACATCAAGGGGCAAGTATGAATGTGCCAAGTTTCCAAAAACCAAGATTCCTTCTAAAAAATTAAAAAAAAAAAGAAAAAAAAAGCAAAAATATAAAATGAAAAAAATAAAAACCAAAAATAAAATCAAGAAAGAGGGAATGAAATATCAGGAAACAAAGGCATCCTAAAACAAAAGGGATGGATGCCTTCATAAAGAGAAATGATCCTTGATTCAATCACCGTTGTACACTAAATTTGTGCCTTTATACCCTTTCTTTCAGAACCATGAACCTTGGCTTACATTACGATCCTCAAAAGTCCATTTCGATCAAGGTTGGCCATGTGAACTAGTGAATCTATTATTCAGGGAATTGTTCTTTTGAGCCTTCTTAAGAAGCATGATGATGCAATTAACCAAAAAAAGAAATCAAAAATGGAAAGATTTAAGCTCTAGGATGAAAACTCAAAAATAGCTAGCCTAAAGCAAAATAGAGAATTTTTTGTGCCATTCATGGGATTACTGAGATTTTAACAAGGAAATCATCATTCCAAATAAATCTAAGGACACCCAAAAATCCCTAAGCATCTTAAATTGGCATATTTAAGCGAACCAACTCTTTGAACTAAATCCCTATCTTTCCAAATCAACCTTACAACCTTAAACCTGTCATGGCCAATCCCGGTGCGGGTTCAAGCATTAATGGTAGGAGGCTTAAACAAATCCCAAATTTGTTTGGTTTCCAATGAATTTATGTTCTATAAAGATTGGTCCATTCGTGAGCCTAGAAGAACAAGGAATCCATTTCAGCAGCTTCGAAACTTTTATTTAATTAAACAAAACCCTCTTTAGTCCTTTTAATCTAACTAAAAAGCCAAATTACCGTCTTCTAACCATAGATAATCAGTCTTTGAGAGACTTAAACATTATGCTAACAAAAGAGTTTTCATCAAACAAACATTATAAATAAAGAAATTAACTATAATATCAATTTAATTATTTTATAAGAAAAAAAGGAAAAAGTAGTCAAAATATCAAGCTACTGCACCATCAAATAGCTTAGTGAATAGGCATGATGTGAAAAATAAAATATTCACTGATGTTGCTAGAAAAGAAAGACATGGACGGTTCGAGGTCTCGGAATGGGTTCAACGCCATCCACCTACTATGATGCTAGTTCTGAACGATACAGTGGTTCACAAACTCGCTTTACACAGAAAGAACAATGCAAGAGCACTTTGAGGAAGCAGAAACAACGAGACAAGCACAGATAGCTAGATTAAAGGAAGCAAGAGAAGAAGACAGAAAAAGATATGAGCAACTCCAATTGAAGTTTGACTTGATAATGAATTTAATGCAGCAAAAGTTCTCACAAAATCCATCATCTTAGATAATATAATATCTTAGCTTTAAGTTATTTCACTAATTTAAATTAAAGATATATATTACTTATATATGCTAATCTCATTTATATTTTGTATATTAGGGTTAACCAAATGATAACGTTCATGTTTTGGAAACCTATTTTCTATGGACTCTACTTTAGCTTTGTGGCTGTTTTAACTTTTGCATTGTTCTAAGTTTTAAGCACTTTTTGTTTTTAACTATATTAGGACAAAATTGTTGTATAAAGTTATTTTATAATATATAATTATGTTTTTATACATTTTGATATTGTTTTCTTTCTAATGTCGACTATAAGATTATTGTGAATGAAAATATTTATAAGAATTGTATAGGAAATCAGAAAATATAACATTAATATAAAGGAAGTAAAATTTTCAAAAAAATAAATTCTAAAAATTTAGTGGCGTTTTATGAACAAAACGCCATTATCAATATGGCATTTAATGAACACTTAAAAGAACATTTAGTGGCATTTTTTAAAATAAATGCTACTAATTAATCAAATTTAGCGGCATTTTTAACTATAAATGTCGTTAAATGGAAGTACTTAGTGGTGTTTGTGTAGTATAAATGCCGCTAAATAAAAATGTTTAACGGCATTTTACAATCCAAGCGCCACTAAATACTTTCATTTCGGCGGCTTTTTTCAATTTAAACGTCACTAAATACTTCAACTTAGCGGCGTTTATATTATGAAACACTGCTAAGGAATTTGTCCTAACTATGAAATTTTAACTTTAATGTCATTTATAAACACCGTAAAATGTGTATAAAACATCTCTAAATTAGTGGCGTTTTTATAAAAAAGAACGTCGTTAAAATTTCAATGTAGTTTTCCATAGCATTTTTCACAGCGCTCTAGAAAATCGCCACTATTTTTTAACGGTGTTTAAAAACACTGCTAAAACCTAAAAAACCGCCACTAAAGATCCATTCCCCTGCAGTGTAAAAGAAGAAATAGATAAAGGACCCAAAAAAAATTAGATGTCTATAGTAAGTTCTAAATTGTAATAATTTACATATCAAATTTATGTAATTTTGATGATGGAACTTCTTCATAAGAACGAACGGTATTTGTTAAAGACTCTTGAGGTGAGGTGAACTTTTATAATTCTGCCCAATTGTAGAAAAGATTCTAAAAAAATTTTAATATTTAAATATTCTGGTAACAAGTGAAGTAAAATTAAAAATTAAATAAAGAACATATAATTAAAGATTTTTAGAATAATATAAGATTAATTAAGTATTCTTGGATGGGTGATGTGGGGGGTTTGATCTTTACTCATATATAGCCAGACGCCTGAACTTAGTTGTGGTGACATCTTTTAAAGTGCCTTCATCAAGTTAAGAATTTCATTAAATAAGATTCATTTGGATAACTCATCACACTTAGAATATATATAGGAAAAT